>JADDOH010006060.1:0-87258 GCA_016648135.1 Agrypnia vestita | reverse complement strand
TTAATACAGTTTCGTCTCTGTGAGATATCTATAATATACATTAATTGATTAATAATGTCTCTGTGACATAAATCCAGCACTGTTCTGAAAGATTTGAACAAACTCAAAATACACTTTATGAATTCCCTATGAATTAAGTTATAGAGTTTCCTTTAGTTATAGAATTTACATTAAAAACATATTGTATTACATAATCTTTAGTCATTTAAAAGTTTTTCATAATTAATTTTTTGCACTCCAGTTTAAACTCCTATATATTCATTGATCTTATTTTCGGTAAGCTATTGAAGATTTTAAGGCCTCTGTACATAAAACAATTTTGTGAAATATTTTTCTTTTCTTCTGAAGTCTTATTCTGTCGCCTCCTCTTGCAGTGTGTGAATGAAAATCTTCAATTAGTTTCATCCTGTTACAGTATTTGGGCAATAATCCGTGTCTGATTTTAATGAATAATATGATAATAATTGTGATGGGAATATTTCGAGAAACTTTTTTTAATCCCGATTTATTTTGTAGAAATTCTAGTGACATTCAGTGGAATTCACTGAAAATTACTTTTTATGAATATTCATCCGTAATTTTCAAACATTATAATAATTTTGTTTGTATAATAATCGATTAAAACTGAAGTGATGATGGAAACCGCCGATCGCAAACATTCTTTGGTAATATTTTTTGCACATTTAACAAGTTTTAATATGTAAAACTTTCCAGTAATTGGATTAATTATTTTATTTCCAGAAGATAGTACACATTCGCCTTTTTCTATTTATTATGATGGAATGAATGTACACCGTTGTTTATGTTTATTCTAAAAGGTTTTGAACTATTTTAATTAGGGCATGTATCACCGGTTTTCGTTAAACCGGTAAATATTGTTAAATTCCATTACCGAATCGAAACTGAAATTTAGGTAGAAACTGGGTGATTTTTGGAAGGAGATGAATAATTATTTTTATTTTTTATTGCCACATATCAAGGTACAAAATATGAAACTTTTGTTTTATTGGAAAATTTTTGAAAAAAAAATGGCCGCATCATGTACCTGTATTAAAATGGAGCTCCTCCATCGTGACTGAGATGCAACATTCCCCGGTGTACGTATGTCCGAGACAGAAATGAAAGTCATGTACTTATTTAAAAATGAAATATTTTTAATGCAGCATATCAGATTTGGAAAAAAGTATTTTGTAAAATTGGGAAAAAAAAATTAACAACTGTCATTAACAAATGACCCAATAAAAAAATCGGTATTTAAATATCCGTAAAACATTTAATTGTATAATTAATAATAATGTTTTCATTGCTATTATTTTTTTAATATTAACATTAGGTTAATTTATGCGCTAAACACGGAAGACCGGAATATATTATGCGAATGATAATTTATATATATATATTTTATAAACAATATTTGTGAGCTAGATATAATTTTAGTAATTTTTGTTATACGAATTATTTTTTATGCAGCGTAAAGAAATAAATTAATGTGAAAAGTTAAAAAAAATACCAGAAGCAAGTTAATGGAAATAGTCCAGCTAGAATAAAAGTAGTATACTGGCTTCTAAAAGAGGAAATAAATTACTACAAAGTTTGACATGTTTATGTGTTTTATTAAAACTCTCAAAAGTTTGCAATATCCCTCTTCCGGGATGGCCGCAATTTATTTCGCTTGTGCTGGAGCGGTCAATTAAGAACGCGGAGGAAAATTGATTTTTTTGTGCTCGGTTGCTGAAATAAAATTTACGCTTTTTGGAAAGAAAAAAAAATGGAAATTTTCAATTGTGTGAAGAATGAACAAATTAACAGTGAATTTAATACTGACTGTAGCGTAATAGATAAAATAATGATTACTGAGATGGTTTGATCATATAGGGTGTTTTTTAAAAATAATATCATGGTAATAGCTTTGTTGAAAAAATAATTTTACTCCTTTTAGTGTTTAAATATGTTATCATAACGATACCATGATTTACAAAATAAATTTGCACAATTTACAAGCATTATTATATTCATGGTAAACCAAACTGAGCACAAATAAGCTGTCAGCTGGCATATTATTATAAATTATATTTACCTTGTTACCTCTTCTGAATTTAATATATTTCATATTTCCACTACTTAAGTTTTGAGTGAATCAGTATCTCTCATTGAGAGGTGAAGTATTAAACATTTGTCTGATACTTCACTTGTCCATTCTCTAGAAACTTAAGTAGTGGAAATATAAAATATATTAAACTCAGTATAGGTAAGAAGGTTAATATAATTTATAATAATCTGAATTACGAATAATCTCTGCAAAGTAAACGCCAAATCCATCAATTAGAATAAGCTGTCAGCTGTAAAAATAGCTGTCGCTAGAAGTGCTAATTCTAAAAACAAAAAACTTAAAAAAACACAATTTATTTAAATGTAATATTAAAATTGTCTATTTGATAAAGCAAATACCACGGCCTTTAGCACGATTTGTATGTGTTTTATGTCATTTTAAAATTATATACCTGTAAAAAAAAACTAAATAGAAGAGTTTGGAGAAGAAAACATATGTTTCAAAATTTAACTACTGTTCTGAGATCGGTAGTCAATATTTATAAAGATATAAAGAAAAGATGATTAATATATATTTACATAAAAACGTTAATAAATCATACATACAAATTCTTCTAATCCTTGTGATACTAAAATGGTATCATCATATATCATCCTGGCCTGCCATTGAAATTATCTAGGGCGGAAACAACTCTAATAAATAATATTATAAGTATAACATCATACTCCAGTTAAAAATAGAGATTGTCTTCTACATAAGGCTATCGATTTATATATGTATGTTTATATTATGCCGTCGTATTTATATATTTATTTATATTTCCTCAAATGTCTTTGCAGTTAATTTATTGTAAAGATATGAAACAATTGAGAAGAATTATACTTAATTGAAATCAATCGGACACTCCACAACACTCTGGAACAATATCCGACTGGGATATTCTCATAAATACTGGAAAAGTCTACTAACAGCTAGAAATGTGAAGACAGTTTTCGAGGAATCGCGAAAAGAATATGTTTTGTATAAAAAGGCGGAGCGAGTGCCGCGCGGAAGTCATTATTGACGTTTGACAAATGCGACATGGAAACGCATCATTACCAGCAATAGACCACAGCGAGAGCAGTATGGCCAGCACATTGTAAACCGAGGGACAGATATCGGGCGAAGTCTAAGTGCAAAATTTGAGCGGAATATTCTCGAAAGTTATCTATGCGATAAAAACAGCTAAATAAAAAGTGTTCTATGGACTAGAGATAATTAATTCGAATTAATAAATTCGATAGGTAGTTGTGAAATATTGTAGAAACTTTTAGTGACTAAAAATTTGAGAATAGTGCTCCGATTTAATTTGTGTCCAGTGACTTTATGCGCAAAAAAAAATTAATTTTTTTATTAGTCTCCCATAGGCACGTCGCGTGACAATATTTTCAAGATATTTTTTCAATAATTAGGAATGTATGAACGTGAGACCTGGGTGTATCAAAAAATAAAGTTGGTAGACCGAGTGCCGTGGAATGCGATCGCTTCGGCTCATGTGCAGAAAATATTATTACAATAGAGAGAGAGAGAGAGGAATGAACAAATAAATTGTGATTGTAATGCTGACTTTAGCGTAGTAAAATTGATAAAAATAAGTAGCTTTATTTTTAATTATTTTTATATTTTATTAAAAAATAATAAATATCTTATTTATTACGATTAAATAATAATAAATTTAATATCAATTATTACATAAATAATAAATAAGTTTTATTAGTAATGTAAATGGCGTTTCAAAATCTTCTCTATTGTGGTTTATATAATTGATCACATTTCGAAACATGGAAAAATTACCTCAATGTTTTAAAATTAGCCGCTGCGCCAATGGCTTACATTTACCAGTTGTTTAACCGCCTTCATGCAAAACATTAAGCAGCAAAGAATAATTTAATATACCCCAACCGAGCCAAAACAACAATGATGTATAATATGTAAACACAAATTAATGGCGGCAGTTTCCTTAATTTGATATGGAAATGCGAATTATACACTTCCCCTAAGGTGGGCAAAAAAACTTGAAGCGTTTAATGTTCTTTTCGGGAATAATGAGACATTCTTCGCCCAGCACACGAGGTCCGAATTATATTTGCGCCATTGTTGTGCAAATAGGTCCGAGCCGTCTGCATAACTAAAGACAACGCGACTAATTCTATTTCAAATGTTGCGCGACCCTATGAGAAAGCAAATATGAAATACATATTAAAGCGTCATTTCTACAGGCTTGGGACAGCGAAATTAAATAATACTGTTGGTATAACATGGTCCCAGGAAGATTTAATCCTGACACAGGATTGATTTTAGGAATGTTAAATCGTTTTTGTTTACAAAATAGAAAATGAGGTTGACATATTTAATCAGTTTTTACTACCTTTCTTTTAACTCGTAGCGTCTGCTTGCTTGCTTGTCTGGCGAAAAAACTTTGGATCGATTTTTAACCATTTTTCCCGTAATCAAATCGAGCTGAAACTTTGCAGGCAGACTCGTGACGACGATAAAAATGATCTAACAAATTTTCGTTTTAAAAAAATTAATAATTATTGTGTAATTTTGGATTTTTCGAAATTTTAATGGTTTTTTCAAATTGCAATCATTCTATATGAGTAATTAGCCCGACGCGTGTATAGGCACGAAACCTTATTCAAAGCCAAAAAAACTAACCCATAAAAAACAAGTTTTAAGTAAAAACTTGTTTTTTATGGGTTAGTTCTGTATTTAAATTATTTATTTAAAATAAGTCAGTTTCTCAAAAAAAACCTATTTTAATGGATACTGCCATTTTCGTTTCACACATTTTGGATACTTAACTTTATTTAAATGAAATTTGTATAATGTCAACATCATTTCAATAACATTAAGACATTGCTGGTTTTGATATTGTCACGAGATTCTAGAATCGAGAAAAAAAACTGTTTACAATCGAAGATTTCGAATAAACGAATATTTTAGAATTTACAACAAATTGGTAGACCTTATTTATTACCCAGCTGCGGACGCCATCGGAGATAGTTTGTTGTTACTGCTAGCGAGCACCACAGATAAATATATTTCGGCAATTCAGTGCAAATATTGGTGGCCAGCGATAAAGTACCAGAATACCTACTGCGTGCGAAATATTATCGATAACGAAACAGTGCAGTAAAATGTTCCACAGACAAGTGAAGAATTTCCGAATGGCGATCAGTGCAAATTGTGACATAATGTTTCAAGTGACTTTATTTATAAAATAAACAAAATACTATAGGACAAAGGTGGACACAGCCGTACTTGTTATGCAAGTTTACTTTTTTGTACGGATTAAGACATTTTAAAATTATAAAGAAAAAATCCAATCCAGATTATAATATTTATTATTGTATTATATTTTTTTAAATTCGATCCTCAAAATCTAAAGATATAACAAAACTGCATTAATACATGAATTGATCAATTTTGTGCATACTATCGATGTTCATTTTGCGTGCGGTATTTCACTATATCAATGAATTATTAAGAATTTACGGAATTTGCAAAAGAATAATGGATATTCTGATTGCGATCGCTCAGGCATATTTGTGGAAAAACTTAATAAAACAGGTAAATATAATAAGACTGAAGAATGTCACCGGTGAAAAAAATAATATGGATGTGGACTCGCTAAGGCAAGAACAAGATTAGTTTAAGCTCGTGAAACCAATGTAAGAAAGATATGCGAGGTTAAGAATATTAAGGGCAACAGTAAATAGATTACTCTCACAAAACACCTATATTAGATATTAAAGGATGGTCCTTTATGAAGGTTTAACAATACACGAGCGTAGTAAGATAATTTAAAAAGTCAAAACAATATTTTAGATATGTTAGTTGCGTTGGTGTTTACCACCAACTTGGTGTATGCCGCGATTGCCGCGGCGCCTTTGAATCGTAAAGAGTCCTGCATTCCAGACTCCTTGAATTTATTGTAGAAGCCAAACTTTGAGGTCAGCCTTTACCTCAGTCGTAGAAAGAGTTGTAAAATCGGCCACTGCCAGAAGGCTATGATTTTATATAAGTTTATTACACATTTGCGATCGCAGGCCGTGAATGGGATGGGACACTGCCCTCCATCATACGGAACATTGCATCAAAATTTTTATTTTTCATCATTTAAAAATATTGTAAAATTCAATCAATACTTAAATTCAAAATCAATACTTAAATGATTTAAAGGTTAAAGTATGCCTTGAAAGTGTTATTTTGTACTTTAAATCATACTTTTAAGGCTTAGTTTAGTTTTTTTCTCTGTATTCGGGCCTAAATATTCATTGTGGAAAACATCTTTAATGAGAATTTTTTATGAAAAGTCTTCTTTGTGTGCTTCTCCGTTCAACAGACGTTGGCCATCATGTTGACTATCATCAGATTACTTACTCCATCCCAGAATAGCTGTACAGTAGACTGACTAAACCATTGTCTCAAGCTTTTCAGCCAGTTCTCCTTCTTTCAGAGTTCCGATCAATCCTTCCCCGCATTATTAGGTGCAAGATCTCGTACTTCTCTAGATCATCACGTGTCCGAGATATAAAAGTTTTAGGAAATTTATTGTTCTAATTAGGTACCTACCTACTTTATTCATTGGAATATATAATCTTCATTCTTAATTCTGCCCGTCCAGCTTATTTTGAGTATTCTTCTGTAGTTTTTCACCTAGATTGCTTCAAGTCGCCTTATGAAAATGCCTTATGTGCTATGTTTTCCATTTTCCCTATTACTTATTTAACAAAGTAAATCCTCTCTGTCTACCTTTATGGAAAATAGTCTGAGGTAAATTATTTTAGTAAATAACAATTTTAATTAACCATTTTCCATAACCGGAGGCATATCTGACAAAATTGTTCGCCAAACAAAGCTGAGCCGGAGTGCATTCGCCTGAATATGATTTTCAAAAGTAATCTTCTACTGACTATAAAATAGAAAGTGTTCAGTCAAAGCATATTTCCAGTGTTCATATACGGTTTTGAAACATGAACTCCCAGCCTACACGGTTCGCCTTATGAGGGCTTTATCAATCTAACTGTTTGATCTTTATGAGTAGGAACAGATGTCATTGAGCACATCCGTCCCCTCCCACACTCTTTCATAATTCACGCTCTACTAAAACCATGTGTCTATGACTTTGACACAATATTGGTTGATTTGGGAACACTTTAATTTTTATTTGTATGACTGTGCTGACCTGCGAGGATCTTTGTGTGTACGTGACCGTACAAATCCTTCAGATAAGGAACGAAGTGAGCCAGAAGAACACAGTGAGACGTAGCGCCCTTCTGATAAGGGAGAAACCAGCCCGTCTATCTGGATCCGGAGAAAAACATGGTGAAAGCGTGCTTCCTTTCATTGCCTCTATGCCCGATAACAGAAGCGAAATACATCACAAAATACCCAAGCTTGAGTAAATCACATAAACTAATTGTGACCTCACCAGGAATCGAACCCGGAACTCTCGGTGTGAAAAACCAGTGTCATGCCCCTGGGCTACGAATTAATACCCGAGTTAAAATTAATTTTGATTTATGATTATTATTATTAGAATAAACTATAAAAGAAATCATTTTATTACCTAGAAAGATACATGAATAAAAATAATTATTAGGTACATCGATGGTGTAGTTCGCGTTCTGAGAAAAGTTATTACTAGTTAAACAACGACGATGCTCTTTTAGTCAAATATAAAGATTTCTACTTTGAAATGTACCATGTATTTACCATGTATGACTAATGTATGAAACTTTCTTTTTACTATTACTATTTTATAATTTATCTATTTTTGACTTTGAATTGTGAATTAACGCTCTAATGTAAAGACTAGTATATAGTAGTAGTCCTAGTATTTAAAGACTAGGACTAACTTGGCGGTCCGCTGAGACTGGTTATGATTCTCTGACCACGTGGTCACTAGATGAATGCCAAAACCTTATATGACTAAAAAAGAGATACACTTACGAAAATCCATTCAAAAACATTGTAATACTAAAATAAACGCCACGATTATTTTTCCACCTTGAAGTTAATTGAGGTCAAAATGTATGTTGAATGTATATAAAAATTGCGTATGATATAGTGATTGTACTCCTAACGAATAGCTATTTATTTTTACATAACAACACGTTAATATTTTATCCAATCACTGTTTTGAGATAAATAATACTTGATATTATGAATATCGGTTGGCATTGCCATCAAAACTTCAACCGAAAATTATTATTTTTGCATTCATGTGGTTTTGCTTTGACGGCCAATAATGTAACAGTTCGCTAATAATTTCAAGCACATCAAATTGATATGTATATATAATGAACATTTTAAAATGTTTTTAATTAACGAAATAAAATAAAAAATCTTTGTTAAAAATAGTTTTACAACCTGAGTTAAATTATTTTCTTTCTCGCTACATTTGTGATTCATGTGTATAAATTATACTATACATATCGCTAACCATTCTTAACAAATTATAGTAAAATATAATAATAAGATCATTAACTCTATAATAAGATCATTAACTCGTTGAATTTTTTTTTGAACACGACAGGAGCATACCAGACTAAAGAATAGTACATGAGACTAATTTCGTGAATGCGAAAGAAAAAAGTATCAGGAAATATAAAAAATAGCTAAGAGATACTCCGCAGTTGCAGCCGCTCGAGCCGCAGACTTCTTTACCGATTCGTTTAAACTGCTTAGAGCAAGTTCGAGAGCGGCTCGAGCGGCCGGCCTGAATGAAAGAAAAAACATGGCGCCGCGCACATAGGAAACGTGACGAGGAATATTACAAATTTTGACTTCTTCCAAACGCGGTTGAATACTGCTCTCTCTAACGTCTTGCGCACTGAAGACAACATTCAAGAGACCGCCGTTCCTTAAGGATCAACGATAGTGCTTTATGAGTGGCTTATAATAATAATTTGAACATAAAATTTTGTTCATTTCTTAATGTACAGAAATAAGTAAATCAAAACAGACGAGTGTTATCATGATAATTTCTTAAAGTTAGTTGGACAAAGTTAGTTTTAATAAATAATTTTTACAATTGATATTGTATGTATGCAACAAAACTTGGTTGACGATTCCTCAAGCGTGTAATACATGCTGATCCGTCACGATGTTGACCTTCGAACCTGTGCACTCGCTGTAAATCTGTTAATCTAGAAATCATTCTTTAAATTTTTTTGATTTGTGATATTCTGTATATCATACTGAATATTATTTACAATTTATTTATCTTTAATACAATTTTGATTATTTATTTTTTATTCTTAATTGTTTATTACGCAATATTTATTAATTTTCGATATATATTTACGTAAAATAATTTATGTAAAAATTTTTTTTATTGATTTGCGATATTTTTTTTTATTATTATTTACAATTCATTTTATCATTAAAATATTATTTATTTATATTTATCATAAAAACTGTATTGTATAAAAACTTATTTTCCTGGAACTTATTTCTAAAATTGTATTTAGTTATTTGCGTTAGGTTAGGTTAGGCTGAATACTATTCTCAATTTATTTTATCATTTATTATTAATTATTAATTTATTGTAAAAAATGTATTGTATAATTATATCATATTCAAATTTTCATAAAATATTCATACTTTGTACTGAAGGATGTCATTCTAGGACCATCTATTAGGGTCATTAATGACCTGTTGACAGTCCGTTTGCTAAAAAATAAATTAAAAAATTATAAAAGTAATATCGTATACTTTTAAAATTTGGGGTTATAAATACCTTTTAAAACCGTGTCAATTAATACTTTTCAAATTGATCCATAAAATATTAACAAATAAATTAAAATCAGGAAATTTCCTAAATAATAATAATGTGTTGAATTTATATATTTTTTTCATTTCTTAATTCGCAGAGATGGTTAAATCAAGATCAGATTACATGCGAGAGTATAAGCAGCATTAACGCGAGGAAAAATTAAAAATCAGAGGAGTAGAGCCGAAAAAATTAATAACCGACTAATATTTTCACGAAAATTTCATTCGAGAAAAAATATGTATTACACACCGTTTGCGACTATTCGAATCGTAAGACTCGTTCTTTTTACTCCCTTTATTTTAACTCGTGGCGTCGGCTTGCTTGCCGGCTTGCCGGCTTGACGTCAACAAAAACTTTGGATCGATTTTTGACCCTTTTCCCGTGATCCAATCGAGCTGAAACTTGGCAAGTAGACTCGTGGCGACGATCAAGAAGATCTATCAAATTTTCATTAAAATAAATTAATAATTATAGTATAATTTCGGATTTTTAGAAATTTTATTGTTTTTTTCAAATTGGAATCATTAGAAAAGTTTGATTACGGCGGCCGATAACGTCGCGGAATATTTTCTAAATTTGAATTACTCCGTCGGTATGCATAATAGGTACTTCACTACGAATGTCGAAAATCTAAATTAACTGACAAATGTTTTTAGAATTTAATCTTCAAAGTATGAAGTGTCATATCAAAGCTCAAAACGTCTGACATTTTAGAAATATATTAAATTACTCTATGTTTAGTGTTATGTTATATGTTTTAATTTGTCTTTAATTGTTGTTATATTTTATAAAAAGGGAGTATAATAAAAACTTGGTTTTTATGGGTTAGTTTTTTTTTAAATATATTTTAGATGCACATTTCTGTACGGCATTTTAATAAATGTACGATTAAGCTGGAAGTCATCCGTGTGTATGGAATCAATTCGGGCCGGGAGCTGCATCATTAATATTCATAGCAGCCGGAGGAGGCGCTTCGTATTAATATTAACTGACGCCAACAGATGGCGGCCAAAATTGAATAATGCGTCTTCTGCAGTTCGCTACTTACAAATTTCATGGATCCCATTTGCCCGCTAATCGGCCCTTCGGAGGCAATTAGTTGGGAAACCTTTGCGAAATCGGCTCAATCTCTTTCAATACATTTTCACAAGTCATTATTTGCCCTCTTCGGATTTACGCGGCGTAAACTATGCGCATGAAATTGTATATGCGCCAAGTCTTTTAAGAAACTACAGCGTGCTCCAAAACCATATATATGTATTTTATATTACAGTTTTACGCATACATACACATTTAAATATATTTCTTATTTTTATATTAATTTTCTGTGTAATAATGTCCGTCACTAATGTAACAATGATCGTCACTAACGCTGCCGCAACCCTACGCTAGATGGCGCAGTTTTCATGTACTTAATTTGCGACCAAAATGTCGCTGCTACTAGACGGTGCTGTTTACGCACTTTCAAAAAAAAATTCTCAATAATCTTATTGGATGTGGAAGTTAAATTAAAATAAGCATTTTGTAAAAAACTGAATAAAATTTCAGCAATTATCGGTCGTTTGGATTATTAATACGTTATAAATTAATTATTATTTGTACATGATAATAACATAATAAAAATCTATGGTCTTAATAAAATATTCCACAGGCAAGTGAAAGATTCTCGAGTGACGATTAGTACGGATTGTGACATAATTACGTTTCAAGTGACTATACGTATAAAACAAAATACTGTACAATAAATGTGGATACAGCCGTGCTTGTTATAAAAGTTAAACTTTTTTTACGGGTTAAAAAATTTTAAATGAAAAAATCTAAACCAGATTATAATATTTATGATAGTATGTATTATATTTCTTAATAAGGTAATAAAAATCAAAAGATGTAAAAAACTGCATTAATACATGAATTGACCCATTTTATGGATACTGTCCATTAAGTGCCTTATTGTATTATATTAATAAATTATTCGTTATTTAAGGAATTTGCAAAATAATAATGGATATACTGATTGCGGTTGTTAAACGGTTGCTCATTTGTGAAAAAACTAAATATGACAGGTGAATATGGGAATACTGAAGAATATGACAGGTGAAGAAGATGTGGGTGTGGACTAGCTAAGACTAAAAACAAGGATGGTTTAAGCACGTGAATCACTAACGACTACAAGGTGTGTTATTATATGGAATTGAGCTTTGAAATATGTACATCCATCTCATGGACTAGGAATAAGAAATAAATAGGTGCCCAATCCAAGAAATAGAAATCCAGTCAATATACACCTAACACGTGCTTTAAATTTTTTTAATGCAACGTATTTCGGATAAACTCGAAACGTTTCGAGTAGATTAAACGAATAAACTGAAAATAACTGAACTCAAATATGAATATGAAGCGTAAAAATCATTTCATACAAAAATATTCTATAAGACAGTAAACATGCAAATATTAAGTATTCATGTTAATATTAACTACACAAGTGCTAATTTTAACTACACAAAGCAAAGCAGCAATGTCCAAAAAAAATTTTTTTGTACATTGCTTCCTTTGTTTTTATACCCCACACATATATTGATACTAGTTCGCGGTGATGGTAGATGAAATGAAATTTTAATTAATTAAATATAATTAACATTCATTACATATTTAAGTAAAGTTAAATAAAATAAATTTTTATTTTATACACAAAGTCACCTTATATAAACGTAAATGTAATACAGGTAACTGTTTCATAATTCATAATTAACTGAAGATTCTTACACTTGCCTATGGAAAACTTTATCACACCGTTTCTATCGCACTGATTCGCTATCGAGAATATTCGGTACGCATATAGGTACTCTGGTACTTTATCGTCGGTTGCCTAATGAAATAAAAATACTAATATCATAATATTATCTTTCCCATAAAGCTGAAAGTATAGCCATTACCACGATGTTTGATTTCATTTTAAAGTTTTATGCCTCTAAAAAAATATAACATTTTATTACAGTGTAATCTCTACATTCTGCAGAAAAAACTTTGTTGACAGCAATTTCCTAATTTTATCCCGCTATTTATTTATTGTTGGATATCATTATTCCCTGTCACATTTGTTTACAAGAGCTTTACCCGGCGATTCCCAAACATTTTTGGTTCACGACGCTCTTAGTGTACAGGTCGATTGTCAATTATATCAACCCAATAACGTGTTGTGTATCGATACACACATTAATTTAAGTTAGCAATATCTATGCTTGAAGGAAACGGTTACTTATTTGAGTCGACAGACAGCAATGTAATAACAAACTTGATGTCAGTGACGCATAGTATCAGTTATACTTGGACCCATAACATTCTGGCAAACGACAAAAAACAACGACAAAGTACAAATGTTTTTTTCCTTGCATTTTTAATTCAATACATGTGAATTCATTGCATGACCACAAAATGTACAAAATTATAAAATTGAATACTGTCCAAATTATTTGCATTTCCAAAAACAAAAGGCTACAATATAAAAAAACCGTTTCAGAAAAGTAGGTGAAGAAACATAAAAATTTACTATTTAAAACGAAATAAATATATTTAAAAACATAATGACACATGAATCGATTGTCGACATTATAAGATTTTTTTAAACCAGTCGATAAGATTTGATAAATGCTCTTTAAAAACAGATTTTAGTCGCGAGAGAATCCTCTCGAACGATTTCAAAAAGCATAAGACGCCCTTGTAAGCCGCTTAGCGTACGTAGCCCAGGACGCCGCCGCGCCGCGCCGTACACTTTTAGAACTTCTGGTTAACCGAATCAAAAGCTTGGTGTCTTTGCAAGAAGCGAGATAGATGAAAACATGATTTAACTATTTTATTCCTTGATTTGATTAATTCAATTATAAAATTTCGAGGAATGACATTAAATATACAATATTTGAAAATAAAGAAATCGATATATCATTTACAAAAGACCACGTAATAAACATGTCTTTAATTTTTCTATTTATGAAATGATTAGCATTAGAAAATTATTTTATCGTTGTTCCCAGAACAGAAGAAGTTTCAGGTTCATATTCCGGTGGTAATTGAATATTTTATCGAAAAAAAACTTTTTTTGTACAATCTCTATTTGGTTCATCTTACTCCCTTTAAATATCATAAATATAATTTTAATTGTATTTTGAAAATTACAACCTCACAATAGATATCTTCTTCTTCTTCTGCTTTATATTAGGACTGCGTCTTCTCATTGCTCGGAGCCTGTTCCTGGGATACAGATGTCCAGCTATCTCGCCATCTTTTATGCGGTCTTCCTGGGAGTCTGGTACCTGATTGCAGCTTGTTCGCTGCTATGCTCACTACTCTCTCAGAACAAGCTCTCTCCACATGATCTCTCCAGTACGTCTTCTAGATTTTTCCCATCGAATAATATCCTCGACATCGCAAGTCCTTTGTTTTTCGGAATTCCTCACTCGGTCTCGGATTGTCAGTCCCGCAATGGGTCGGAGAGTCTTTATCTCAATTGTTCTTAGGAGATTTTTGGTTCTGGTAGTGTCAGCCCTTGTCTCGATACCGTACGTCATGATTGTGCGGACACAAGTCTTATATATTAACAATATATATGGTTTCATTAAAAGAATCTAATTAATAGACAAAGACGATAGAACGCCACACTCTACTATCTTGCACACCACTTTTGCTTAAACTACATTCATATCTTCCCCATCACGCTCTGCGGTTATTGATGCATTTGACAAGACTATGCTCCAGTACTTGGTTTATCTGATCGTGCCGGGTATTTCGTGGACCCCTTCTGTTCTCGTTGCCTTGAACGCTCACCTCGTAATACATATTTTATTTATAATCCTCTCCTCGCTCATACATACCTACACATGACCGAACCATCTCATTGATCTTTTCTTTATTCTATATGCTACACTACAGCTAGCATTACATTCACCATGTTCATGCCCTACTCCATCGGAAACATATTTTCTATACTAGCCCGCATTCAGTCTAGTTTCATTATTTTTTTGCCAATTCCAGGCTATATTTCCATCCAATAATAGGTGGACGGGCGCACGCACAGCGTGTAAATACCTGTTTCGCCCCTGGCGTGAATTTAATATTCACTTATCGTAATGCCTCTCAAGATGACAATGCAAAATATCAGATCACGTTTTCTCACTGAAAACACATATGAGTCAACCAAAATCAAGTCAAAAAGAACCACTAACCTGTGCCAGTTTTTATCCTCGAGGCAGTTGGTCATTCCTTGTTTTTTGCAGGTACCTTGAAAGTCTTCTTATTCTCCACGTCAAAACAACACGAGGAGACAACACTGGACTGGTGAAACTCTCGCGGATAATAACACAACCAATATGATTCCAAAAAAATTACGAATCTATTATATTATATGTATGTCAGTTCGCGTTCAAAACCAGAGCCGTGTTATTGTAACAAAGTTTTAAAGGATTATAGTTTTCCTGCGCCGGCGCGCGACAGTTTGCCCGTGCGTGACCAACGCCATCTATCGTTGATTTTGTATAATTTCACAGAAGCAGCGGCATTTACGAAATGACACGGGAAACTCAAATATGTCCTCAGGAAAACATTAAATATAGTAATAGACATTAATCAATCGTCATCCTGAGGGGCATACATTTCTTTATTATGTCGCCTAACCAATAGGTACTCAATACTTTTAGGTACTGCAATATAATGTTGATTGACATTTAAAAAAAAGAGATACGTGCATTATTTATAAAAGAATGTCTCAATTTGTTATATATCTTAAATGGTCGACATAGTGAGATTGTTTTATTGCGTTTTCCCGGATTGGGAAAGTTGCAGATACCGGCAATAGACGAATTGGTAGACAGATATTTTTTGTATATTTTTATAATTGAGTCATCAACACAACTTAACAACTGATATTTAAAACCAACAGGGGAATCAAAAGAAGCATCCAATTTCAGTTATGTTTTTAAAGTACGAATCAATGTGATAAAGCTAACACGAATGGCATAGAATATTACATATTTGTCGACAAAGGAATGTCGTTCGTTTCCCGCCAATGCGGAGTATTTAATAAATACTGAAATTCAATTATTTGATATGACAACATTTCTCGTTGCACCCGAGTGAATCATGATTCAGAGTGATTTATTATCAGAACGACATCTGGACAACTATCATTTATATCACACAACCGGAATAACAGTGACTGGAATGATTGTGATTGAAAATGGCAACTCGAGCTACATAATTTAATTAGTATCAAATAGATTATCTATTCAAAACTGTCTTCGTAAGTCGGTCAGTTGTGCGAATGAATGAAATGTTTTGTAATAAGTCCACGACAGATAGACATCGACTTTTTGTATTTGCTTGTTTTCTTAAAATATTTATTTACCCTTTATAAATTACAATATTTTATGAGTAGGTATGTCCAAATTTTTCAAGAAAACAATTACTTAATACATTTTTGTCCTTTGAAGGATCTTTATTAATCAAGATACTATATTATAGATGTCTCACAGAGACTGAGCTATTTATGTGGGAAAGTAGGTATGGAAGTTTTTTGGTTGTTCATAGTTTATAGGGCTTACGACCTGTTATTTGGCTAGCTTAAGTGATCCACCCATGACTGTGATTGACCACCACATCTATCAAATTTTTGACAGAATATTGTTTTGATTTGTAGTCAAAAATACATAACTTATTATCAGCGGCGGGTGTTAACAATGGGTGGAATTGGTGAACATTTGTATATAATAAAAATACATTACTTTTTAAAAACTCAGCCCTCTATCGCAATTACAAGTGTCTTCTGCCTGCTCTAGCAACAAGCATTTACGTATTTAGTGTATCAATGTAGTTGATCATGAAATGTCTTGACTTTTATGAAAGCGATTATGGACTTACCTCCGAAACCATAAATTTGAATGATATAAGATACTTTAAAGATGATCCAACGTTTTACAGAAGATAAGTTTTCCGCTTCTCTTTACACTAGTAATTTTACTTTAATCTGTGAGTACTGTATTTGTGCTAACTTTAATCATTAAAAATAAAAACAATATTAATAGTTTTTTTCTATCTATTATAAAGATATTATTCATGCAATTATCCGCAACTTTTAATAGAAAAGTTTCGGTCAATGATAATAATATAGATCTTACTTATCTCTGCTTAGAGGAAGCATAACTTTAAATGATGTGTTCGTTGATATTTTCTTGCAAAGATTACAGATCCGATTGATGTTATTTTATTACCTTATTTTAGTGATGTTCACAAAAATCAAATTACTATCGGACAGAAAAACACTATAAAAAATGTCGTAAAGCACTCGCGAGACATGGGTTGATTTTTATTAGGTTAGACAGTAAACAAAATTTAAGCGATTGGTACCAGTTGTGTCATCATGTGTTAAACTTGATTAAAATATGAATTATTTTTAGAGATGCATCGATACGCACTTTTTCCGATACGATACCGATATTTATAAAAAAGTATCGACGATACCTATGCGAACAGTGAAGATATAAAAAGGTTTAAAAAGTTGTGAGTTTAAATTAGAAACAGACAAAATTACTAGTATACTGTTTATTTAGAATGTTTCATTTATAATGAAATTTTAAAAATTGTAATTTAACAGAACATACGTTTAGATTATTATATGAGTAGCTTGTTGGTGTAGTGGTCATGACGCTCGCCTAGTGATCTAGTGGTCGGTAGTTCGACCCCTATTCCAGGACACCAGTGACAATAAGTGAAGTAAGAGTATAATAGTATAATAATAATATTATATTATAATAAATATAATAATATAATAATAATACCCTCTAACTCATAAACACTCGGGTTTTCATTCAACGATACACCGTCTTGTCAATGTACCTCTGTCTCACTCTCATTTTCAAAGTGAATTAAGTACAATAAAACAAATCGCATTTAATAATGGATACAATTCAGAATTAATTGATAATATAACTAACCAATTTTAATACAATTCACAGATAAATATAAAAAATTATAACGATTAATGTTATATATGTTAAATGTTATATATTAGGTCCTTACGTATGAAATTGGCGTTTAGTATGGGAGGAACATAAAGCCGATTTTTTTTTATTATAATATATTTATTTAATCAAAGTATGTACCATTGCTATCTGTGCACTTTTGCCATCTCATAGGTAGTTCATCGATCCCTTTACTAAAAAAACCATTCGGACGGGAATCAATAAAATCTTTGAAGGCGGTTTGGACTGCCCCATCGGAGTTGAATTTTTTCCTTTGCAAGAAGTTATCCAAATTTCGAAAAAAATGGTAATCTGTTGGGGCAAGGTCCGGAGAGTACGGTGGATGTCTTAGACATTCCAATTGAAGCTCCTCTAATTTGGTAGCCGTCTGTTGTGCAGTGTGTGTCTAGCGTTATCATGAAGCAGCAGTGGCCTAGAGCGATTACCCAGCCTCGATTGTTTAGCAGCTAGCTTTTCCATCATGGTTTGCAGTTGCTGACAATAGACATCTGCCGTAATCGTCTGGCCAGATTTAAGAAAGCTGTAGTGAACGACACCAGCACTAGTCCACTAAACGCTCACAAGTAACTTTTTTGGAGTCAATTTTCGCTTGGGGCATGGTTTGGCTGGTTCGGCAGGGTTCAGCCATTGCGATGAGCGCTTCCGATTATTGTACAGGATCCACTTTTCATCACTGGTAATGATTCGATTTAAAATTCCTTTATTATTGTGCCGGTTGAGTTATGCAACGCAGCAGTCAACGCGCGTTTGTTGATTTGCTTCACTCAATTCGTGAGGTACCCACCTTTCAAGCTTTTTCACCTTACCAATTTGCTTCAAGTGGATTAAAACAGTTTTATCACTAACACCGCAGCCTGCAGCTAACTCGGATGTGGTTTGCGATGGATCCGCTTCCACAATAGCCTTCAATTCTTCATTATCAACTTTGGACTCCGGCCGTCCACGGGGCTTGTTCTGCAGGTCGAAATTTCCAGAACGCAAACGTTGGAACCAAAAACGCACTGTGTTTTCTTTTGCGGCACCGTCGCCATACATATCATTAATCCTTCGAGCCGTTTCTGCAGCACTGGTGCCACGGTGGAACTCGTACTCGTAAATAACGCGATATTTCAAGTTTTTCATTTTGTAAACTGAGTGACGCAAAGAAAAAAACAATTGAGGAAAAAACAAATGAATTATAATTTTCAAAACACAAATACATGAGTAAATAGCTGTATCAATTTGGATTTGGAATTCCTAACCAAAGAGAAGATATTTGAGATCAAATTTGCCAGTACGAAAAAACGCCAATTTCATATGTAAGGACCTAATATTATATTAATACATTTTCGAATCAAATTTCAAAATATCTACCAAAAAATATTAGACCTGCATTTTATACAAATAATAATTTAGGGAAACTCCTCATAAATTCAAAAGATAAAGATAATATATTTAACAATTCGGGTGTTTATAAAAAAAATTTCAATGAAAAAGTTAAAGAGCATTTGAGATGCATGAATAATCATAGTTTTTCTGAATTTGTAAATCATTTATTAGAGAATGATCACGGTTTTGATAAAAATTTATTTGTTATTTTAGTTTAGTTTAGTTATAGTAAAAAAATATTTACACATAAATAATTTTGGTCTGAAATTAAATAATTTAGAATCAATAGAAATTAGGAAAGCATGTATACGTAAACAAAATATTATTAATAATCAATTAAATTTAACTACTAGCCCAATTCTAAAACTTTTTCCATTAATTGCGAGTAATCAAGAACTTCAGCCATAATATTTAAAAATAAATTTTTATATTTTGACATAGTTATAACAACCTGACGGTGGAAAGGTTTTTCCGAAACATGTAGGTGTAATTAATCAAATAATATAAGTAGATACATACAAATAACACAATCAATATTTTAAAATTTTACAATTAGTACGGTTTTCACAATTAATCTAGGTATTCACCCTACTTTCTATTAATAAAAAAAATTATGAAAAGGCTAGTGAGAGCCTTCTTGTGATCAGGCAAGGTAGCATTCCAGATATCGATTTCGGCGTGCCTTTACATTACTTACTTATATAGATTTTGTATTATGAATATTGAAGGGTTACAGTATCGTTACAATAATACGACAGTATTTTTCTGGTATTAAATAAAATTATTAAATTATTATGTACTTGCCGTATGCCTGTGAAAAATCACGGAATATTATAATAATTAATAACGGCCCTTGCGTGTAACATGAGCCTCGTGTAGATTGACGTTTCACACTCGGGCGCCCGGGCCTCGGTTAGTCATCATCAGTGTTGTTGCTATAATATAAATAAAGTAAGAGGCGACCCTCATAGCCCAGTGGGCATGACACTGGATTCTCACATCGAGGGTTCCGTGTTAGATTCTCGGTGAGATCTCAATTAATCTATGTGATTAACTCAACATTTGGTGTTTTTGTGATGTGTTTTGCTTTAGTAGTTGGGTCTCTTAGCTTGTTGAAGCGTAAAAAAAATCCAGTGTAATCCTGCAAGTTACAAATAGCAAACATTCGAAATTAGGATAGTTGATGCTGATGTAGATATTCTCAATAAAAATATTAATAGAATGTAGCAACAATTTTTCGACCGAATTCACATTTTTTCAAATTAAAATACTTGAATAAAAATCTACCAAAAAATAAAATGTTTCAACTTTAACTCGACAAACGAAACAAATGATTTGCTCATGTTTTTTTTATTCGTATACTAAAATATTGTTTTCAGAGCTCTTTTCGCACAAAGAGCATGTTTTTAAAACCATTAGCGTAAAAAACAAAGCGAAATTATAACTGTTTTTCATTTTCCTACTCTACACTAATGTAGGATGGCAACACGTAGCTTACGGGTCGCATGCAGCATAGTTTGATTATTAAATATATAAATTGTTTAATTAATCAAATATGTACAAATAAAAAATTAAATATATATTAGCCGCTGAATCAGGGGTTTTGTAAAGGATCTAAGAAAAGTAATACTGTGGCTATAATCGTAGCGTTAATACTTAAGTGAACTGTGCCGCTCGTTCGTTCAGTAAAGCGAACTGTTCAAAAATAACAGTTCTTTCATGAACTACCTATCTCTAATATTAGGTCCTTACATATGAAATTGGAGTTTTGCCGTATTGGCAAATTTGATCTCAAATATCTTCTCTTTGGTTAGGAATTCCAAATCCAAATTTATACAGCTATTTACTCATGTATTTGTGTTTTGAAAATTATAATTCATTTGTTTTTTCCTCAATTGTTTTTTTCTTTGCGTCACTCAGTTTACAAAATGAAAAACTTGAAATATCGCGTTATTTACGAGTACGAGTTCCACCGTGGCACCAGTGCTGCAGAAACGGCTCGAAGGATTAATGATGTGTATGGCGACGGTGCCGCAAAAGAAAACACAGTGCGTTTTTGGTTCCAACGTTTTCGTTCTGGAAATTTCGACCTGCAGAACAAGCCCCGTGGACGGCCGGAGACCAAAGTTAATAATGAAGAATTGAAGGCTATTGTGGAAGCGGATCCATCGCAAACCACATTCGAGTTAGCTGCAGGCTGCGGTGCTAGTGATAAAACTGTTTTAATCCACTTGAAGCAAATTGGTAAGGTGAAAAAGCTTGAAAGGTGGGTACCTCACGAATTGAGTGAAGCAAATCAACAAACGCGCGTTGACTGCTGCGTTGCATTACTCAAACGGCACAATAATGAAGGGATTTTAAATCGAATCATTACCTGTGATAAAAAGTGGATCCTGTACGATAATCGGAAGCGCTCATCGCAATGGCTAAACCCTGCCGAACCAGCCAAACCATGCCCCAAGCGAAAATTGACTCCAAAAAAGTTACTTGTGAGCGTTTGGTGGACTAGTGCTGGTGTCGTTCACTACAGCTTTCTTAAATCTGGCCAGACGATTACGGCAGATGTCTATTGTCAGCAACTGCAAACCATGATGGAAAAGCTAGATGCTAAACAACCGAGGCTGGTTAATCGCTCTAGGCCACTGCTGCTTCATGATAACGCTAGACCACACACTGCACAACAGACGGCTACCAAATTAGAGGAGATTCAATTGGAATGTCTAAGACATCCACCGTACTCTCCGGACCTTGCCCCAACAGATTACAATTTTTTTCGAAATTTGGATAACTTCTTGCAAAGGAAAGAATTCAACTTCGATGGGGCAGTCCAAACCGCCTTCAAAGATTTTATTGATTCCCGTCCGAATGGTTTTTTTAGTAAATGGATCGATGAACTACCTATGAGATGGCAAAAGTGCATAGATAGCAATGGTACATTCATTGATTAAATAAATATATTATAATAAAAAAAATCGGCTTTATGTTCCTCCCATACTAAACGTCAATTTCATATGTAAGGACCTAATATTATTATCTCTATAGTGGACAGCTGAACGACGCAGATGCGTCTTTATGCTGTCGATAGTTGTTCAATAGTTTTATCACATTTTTATACAACGATTGCCAAACAGGGTTATTTGGAAAACTCATTCGTTTCATAAAATAATAAAAAATTTGAAAAAATTCCAATTGGAATTCGAAGGTTTTTATTATTTTATTTGACTTGTATTAAAGGGAATGAATTTTTACATATTCGATATAAGTTACTGTAATGATAGTCCAATCTAATACAAAAAATAAGTCAAAAATATTGAAAAAAAATGCAAACTTTGATGTCGCATATCTCCATAACTATCGATATTAGGTCATGATAGCTTGAATATTTTCGACTCATAATCAAGGCAGGAATATAGTCCTGCGAGGTAAATAATGTTTTCTAAATAACCCTGTATACATTTCATATATAAGTAAAAATAGTAAAATATTATGTATCCGAATTAAGAATCAAAAAACTCCTCATGCATACTGAGTTTATAGCACTGAAAAACGCGTTTTAATTTTAGCATTGTATGGGAAAGGTTAAACGAGTTACGTATTTTTTTTCACTAACGTTTTCGACGTAATAATATTAATATAATAGTAATCGAAATGACCGAGATATTTGTATCGTTTTGTTAGTTCATAATCATTTTGTTAGACCTAAGATGATTTTACACGTCCCATTCATTTTAAACAATGAAAAAGTACATATTATGCGTTAAGTTATGCGTTAACTTTCAAAATGAAATAAAAAATTATTAAGGTTATTTTGTGAAAAATCTTTTTTATTAGGAAAGTTAAGTCATAAACAGTAAACAGCGGAAGCTGCCGCAGCAGGCTATCTATCTTATTGTTCTTTCGAGATCAAATATTTATCAATATAAAACATTTTTAAAAAATTTTAAAAATTTATATACTGCAGTGCATATTTGATAGTTTACAAGCCGATTGGTTTTAATTGGTGTTGGATTTAAAAATATTTTAACATATTTATTCTTATGATGTGCGCGTTAAACTTATGTAGACATATACTCGTATTCTGTATTTATTCTAATAGAATAGAAGCCAGCTAATACCGGAGTTATGTCATAGTATCAAAACAGAAATATTTTCTGTAGGTGTACACCATAGTAGATAAGAAGGTTTGGATATTATGACATTTGAGTTCGGGGGATTTTAGCAGATAAATAATACAGGTATAAAAAATGTGCAAATAAAACATTAAAATATAAGGTATCGGGTAATATTGTTAAATAATGGCCCAAATAAAATATATTAAATTCAAATTTGTTAATATAACGTAAATGAAATGATTGTTTTTTGAGCTGCAAAGTGTCTGTCAGAAAAAATGACCCGCGAAAAGCGTCTAGCAAATGATTAAGTTGATTTTACAGTACTCTCCAGTTAAACATATTAAAAAATTAGGTTGTTATTTCAACGTTGTACTTGCGCATTTTTTGTACCTGTATTACCTACCTGTTTTATGCCGAAACCCCCCGAACTCAAATGTCATAATATCCAAACCTTCCAACCTACTATGCTGTATATCTACAGAAAATATTTCATTTTTATATTACAACGTAAGTCTGGCGGTCGATGGCTCTTAGACTATAAGCGTCCATAACTAGAGATATTACCCCACATAAACGTATGTACATACAAAAATAATATTTATTTTAAAGAAACGTAAGCGAATATTTTCGAAGGGAAAAATCATTCGTGTCAGTTAAACGACCTGAGCGCCTTACGGTGGTCAAGTATAATAAGGAAATTATAGCATAAATTAATGTAGGACTTAGTAAATTTACTGAATTTCCACTCATCTGTACTATTTCTGTTGGAATATTACGTTACTAACCGATCCCTTAGGTAGCCCTTTTGCGGTTGACAGTACAACCTTTATCAGCACAGTAAGTAGGTACGTACTAAATATCTCAGGTACTATGATACTAAACTGTAAATTGTAATTCACCTAAATATATTTTTTTTAATATATCCGTTAGGGATAGCTTAATGTAAGAGTTTACATAATCGGCATGATGACAGATTTTGAAATAACATTCTATATTATAGGTACACATCTACTATTACCGAATATAACATTATTTCAGTAATAAACTAAGTTTTTACGCAAACACTTGCACTTTCATCTACATATTTTTAATTTCACGGAGAAACGCCCGCAGCTGTCATTTCGTCTACGTGACGTCAAGCCTCAGTAAACATTGCATTGTGTCTATGGCAATGGTTCAAAGACAGGGTAATGGGTGCTGAGGCGTTACGTCATTCGCTCTGACCGGTGTTTTAGTTAAAATGGCGGATTGCACAATTTTATACTTATATTTTATTGAAAATCTTATTAATCTCAATGTGTATATTAAAACTGGACCATTTTTTAGATTCATTTCAAAATATTTTCTTCTCTAAAATCACTTATTCTTTAATTCTTTAATACTGTCATCATCCCTATTCTTTGATTATTATTAGTGACGTGCATCTCTCTACAAGAGAAAAAATTTATTTACAATATCAATATAATTTCAAATAATAATAGAATTTAAATAATACTACTGCAATTGTTAAGTAAAATATTTTTTAAAATGAAGTAATTTTTTATAAAAACAGAATGTTATATTGCAAGTTAAAAATTAAATTTTAATCAAGAGTAAAATTCAAAAATTAATGAGTAAGAGAAATTACTGAATTAACCAAACTAAACTAAATATTAGCATTAAAAAAAATCAAAAAAGATAGCCAAAAAGTAAATATGAAAACATAAAATTTATTATTAAACTACATAGAATATATTTATAAAAAAGACAGATAAAGAAAGTGCTAAGCGAAAATGTAAATATTAACGTAAAATATATCAGAAGAACGTCTTTAGCGAGCTGTGGCGTATCAATTAAGAGGGGTTTATTGGGTATGTTCCGCCAATTTAAAGATTGCAATTAATTTTACGTTGCACAGTTGTTATTTTATCCCTTCAAATTTGTCTATTTGCACATTTATAAATGATTTACACATGATACATAAAAAATTCCGCGCTGAAATTTTCAAACCATTAATTGTAAAGAAGATTCGTTAAAACTGCAAGCAGATCCGAATGCGCTAATTGACTGCTGTACGAAAAATGACGTGCGAGTGTATCTGAATATTGGTGTACGTTACAAAATGGGAAAAATATATTTGCACATTTCAAAAAAGTGCACTAACAAAGTAAATCCAACACTGAAAACGTTATTTTAAACTTTGAAAAGGATCGTTCCGACATATCATCAGCAGATATTCTCCACAATGGAGCTCGCTGCTGAAACGATTTTCATACGTACTTAGAATTATGTTCCGTGGATTCAAGTTTGAGAATTATTTTACATAATAAAACAATGCGCCTGAAGCTGTTAATTTCAATTTTTATTAATAACGAGATAAAATAACTGACAACTCCATTCACGAGTATTATCAGTAGCAACAGCTCCGGAATAAAAATTGTTTAAATGTGCATTCTATTTTTATAGAAATCAATTGGTATAAAGGTATATTCAATGCATAAATTTTTTATTGGATATTTGAATGATTGATTACATTGAATGTGAGATAATATCATTTATGCGTAATATATTTATTATATATATTTTTTTAAATTGAAATTTCTTTATTGAAAATAAAAATATTATATGTATTTTACATTGAATGTAACATTTTTTTATATACATATTTAATTGTCCCCAGTAAAGTAATACTTATGTTTGGGGACAGGAGTATGATACATAAGAGCATGAATGAATAAGTATGTAAAGTTAATTATGGAACAGTATAGAGAAATACAAACAACGTAAGATAAATATTAGTGACTTAAGTATAGTAATTTTTTCGGAGTATCGTTATTTTTTATAATTCTAACTATTTTTGTTTTAATTATGTATATTCTATTTGTTTTGTATGTTTCTTGAATTTTGTATATTTTTCTTCAGTTCTAATATTCATTGGTAAGTTATTGAAACATTTGACACCTAGATAAGTGTAATGGTGTTGTGTGGTTGTTTTGTTATATTAGGTCCTTACATATGAAATTGGAGTTTTGCCGTACTGGCAATTTGATCTCAAATATCTTCTCTTTGGTTAGGAATTCCAAATCCAAATTTATACAGCTATTTACTCATGTATTTGTGTTTTGAAAATTATAATTCATTTGTTTTTTCCTCAATTGTTTTTTTCTTTGCGTCACTCAGTTTACAAAATGAAAAACTTGAAATATCGCGTTATTTACGAGTACGAGTTCCACCGTGGCACCATTGCTGCAGAAACGGCTCGAAGGATTAATGATGTGTATGGCGACGGTGCCGCAAAAAAAAACACAGTGCGTTTTTGGTTCCAACGTTTTCGTTCTGGAAATTCGACCTGCAGAACAAGCCCCGTGGACGGCCGGAGACCAAAGTTGATAATGAAGAATTGAAGGCTATTGTGGAAGCGGATCCATCGCAAACCAAATCCGAGTTAGCTGCAGGCTGCGGTGTTAGTGATAAAACTGTTTTAATCCACTTGAAGCAAATGGTAAGGTGAAAAAGCTTGAAAGGTGGGTACCTCACGAATTGAGTGAAGCAAATCAACAAACGCGCGTTGACTGCTGCGTTGCATTACTCAACAGGCACAATAATGAAGGGATTTTAAATCGAATCATTACCTGTGTTGAAAAGTGGATCCTGTACGATAATCGGAAGCGCTCATCGCAACGGCTGAACCCTGCCGAAACCAGCCAAACCATGCCCCAAGCGAAAATTGACTCCAAAAAAGTTACTTGTGAGCGTTTGGTGGACTAGTGCTGGTGTCGTTCACTACAGCTTTCTTAAATCTGGCCAGACGATTACGGCAGATGTCTATTGTCAGCAACTGCAAAACCATGATGGAAAAGCTAGCTGCTAAACAACCGAGGCTGGTTAATCGCTCTAGGCCACTGCTGCTTCATGATAACGCTAGACCACACACTGCACAACAGACGGCTACCAAATTAGAGGAGCTTCAATTGGAATGTCTAAGACATCCACCGTACTCTCCGGACCTTGCCCCAACAGATTACCATTTTTTTCGAAATTTGGATAACTTCTTGCAAAGGAAAAAATTCAACTCCGATGGGGCAGTCCAAACCGCCTTCAAAGATTTTATTGATTCCCGTCCGAATGGTTTTTTTAGTAAAGGGATCGATGAACTACCTATGAGATGGCAAAAGTGCATAGATAGCAATGGTACATACTTTGATTAAATAAATATATTATAATAAAAAAAAATCGGCTTTATGTTCCTCCCATACTAAACGCCAATTTCATATGTAAGGACCTAATATTTAGAATGTTTAAGCATCTGCTATAAATACTCATGACAATTATGAGTATTTATTCTTATGTGATGTTCCTAAAATTTAAAATGCCACACTTTACACTTTTAGGCGTAACATTTGTTTAAAATTGTACACTTATTAAATGGTTATATATTTAAATGTAATATGAAATTATGATTCAGAGAATAACAAATTAATTTGTTACGAGATTTTGAAATAAGTTATGTCGATCGTCTGGCAATACGAGCAAAATTCACCACTTTTTCTCTTATCTTCTCTTGGACTTTTTATCACATTTTGTACCAAAAGACATCAAATGAAAATTTGTTCATCAGGTTACATGTATTTGAAATACGAATGTTTTTCTAAAAACAAAATAAAAATTTCTATCTTATTAAATTTAATAAATTGCCAAACCAATGTTTTTTTGAAAATTAAAAAAAATTCTCCCCTTTGTGAGCCTTAAATGGACTTATGACATGTTTGTTTCTTTAATAATATTACAAAGTAAACTATTATCATAAATTCATTAAATTATTGCAAAATCTGTCAGTCAGTTAACGTAAAATTGATGTTTTAAAAAATACTAAGGCAAATATATTCATAAAGGATTGTGGTGATTCTGATAAAATTCCTAAGATCACGGCGTTTACATGCGGCTTGAATGATGAGATGAGTGAACATAGTTTGTAAGAAAGTAACATAAATTTCGAAAACTTGAGTTACATAGAAATATTAACGATGTATCTAATGCTGTTACAGAAAATTCATAATTATATCCATTCGCCTAAGATTAATTTTGCTTCTTCTTTAAACACAGCAAAATTATTTTGTGGTTACATTTTAATTATATTTTATAGAAATAAACTATGTTTACGCCACTTTTTTGAAAAAAAAATGGTGTAAACAAAGTTTATTTCTATAAAATATAATTAATTTTGCTGTTCGTTTTCTGATGAATTTTAATATTAATGTATATTATAGATGTCTCACAAAGACGAAACTGTATTTTTATAGGAAAGCAGGTATAGAAGTCTTTTGGGTGTATATAGGACTTACGAGCTATCGTACGGCTGGCTTAAGTGTAAAAAAATACAGTTTCGTCTCTGTGAGACATCTATAATATGATTGATGGATTAATGATGTCCCTGTGACAAAAATCCAATACTGTTCTGAAAAAATTGGACATACTCAAAATAATATTCTGAATTTAGCTATTATTTACTGACCTATCTACTAGTCTAAAACACAAATTCACCATTTAAAACCTTTTGACGATAAATGTTTGTAGTGTCTCTATAAGTTTCGTTATTGTAAACATTTCGATGTTTTCTCTGAGTTTATTTTAATTCTCACTGAGTAAAGTAACCGGGGGAAAGACGCAGAAGAGGGAAAGACCCTCAATTGGCTTCTTCTTGAGTTCTTTAGTTTTAGTTAGATCAGAAGTTAGTAGTTAGTTAGATCTAGAAGCATCGGGAACCTTCTCCTAAACACTGGAAAGGAATAGAATGATCTAGGAGTTTCGAAAAACAGCGTATATAAAGCGGGACCGACAGCTGCGCGACAGTTTGTTTTGACATTTCGATCAGTGCAAAGTGAACGGCCGGGTAGCCAATCGTATAATTTCGGGGCGATAGATATCGGGCGAAATAATCGAGCGAGTTCTTACCGCTAGTGGCGAAATTTATAAGTGTTACTCCTACGAGCGAGAATTTAATTTTCTAACGAGTGATAAATAAAGTGTTACCCAGCGATAATGAGTTTATAGACAAGTGATAAATTGCGAAATAGTGTGTTGAGTGACATTGTCCATTTAATAATTAACTCATCACTAATTAATAAATCTCTACTTAATTAACAGTGTTTTCATCTGCTTCCTGGAGCCACGATCCGCGACAATATATTAAATAATACAGCTGCAGATTTCATCATAATAACCGTCATCTCGGGATGTTCGTTGGTATGAAATGTTCCATCCGTGTGCATGTTAAATCAGGAGAAAGCGCCGCCCGGGTTTAATTCCTCTCCCATTATCCTTATATCCCGCCGAATTCCCATTTTTATTCCACAAAAGTCACAAGATATATCCTGGAGGAATTTAAAGAAAATTACGCTCGCGGCGGCGGCGATGAAGCGGGGAAATTTATTCAAATCTAATTGTGGCGCCCCGCGATGTACAAAATCAAATATTGCGGCGACGGCACTCACGCCAAAGTAAAATGCTTTTCTGGCCAACAATCTCCTGGCCTCCGAGGCCTCTTTGGCCATTTCGAAATGTCGCGCAATCTTCAACGTGTATTAACATTTTTAAATATATTAAACGTCAACTTTTTCTGTTCTGGCGATAGGATGCCTTTCCAGTGTGAAAGGAATATATCTTGAATATAGCAATGTATCTCGATTAATAATGTCCCCCTGGGATAAAATCCAGTACTTTGTTCTTGAAAAATTTGGACAAACCCAAAATATTTTGTTTGATTATAAAAAACTGGTCTAAAAGGAATTAAAAATTGAAATATTTTCAGGCGTATTAATTTTTTATATTTTTCAATTATTTTTATATTTATTTATTTCATATTTAACAAAGATCCTGCTAACTATGAATTAGTTATCAGCAGGTTTCTTCTATTTCTAATGAATACACTTAATAACAGTGTTGGCTTAAATAAAAATTTGTAAAATTAAAAAAAAATAGTTGGCATGCACATAGTTCACTATTGTTCATATTATTTATTCAATTTCCGAGAATAGTTTATTTACGTCATTATTAAAAAGTAATTTATTCTATTTGGTGGTCTGTATGCATAATAGTCTATATAGAAGTCTGCTTTTATAATTTCACAAGAATCATAATCTTTTGTATGTATATTTGCCGGAATATATTTTCTTATGTTTAGAATTATGCCCCCTCCAACTTTCATTTCTTAGTTTGCAGAATTAAGGGTAAATTACTAATTTTAAATAAGTCTATTTGATCCTCTTTAATATTGACTTCGGTAGAGACTATATTTTGAATTTTATGTTCGGAATGATTCGGTGAAATCTAATATACACATATAAAGAATATTGCATTAAGAATTACAATATAGATACCTATAAGTGATATTTATATTTGATTAGGGGAATGAAAAAACTTTGGACGCCATTAGCGCTAGTGATAATTACAACACACGTGTGAAAGATGTTGTAAAACTTAAATATATATATACAACTTCCAAAAATTTTATAGATGTGGTATTCTATCATGGATGGAAATGGTGGCCATTACATTGTGTAAAGTGATTACTTAAGCCAGCCGTTCGATAGGTCGTAAGCCCTATAAACAAAACAAGTCTTCCATACCTACTTTACCATAAAAAATATATAATTTCTTCTTTATGAGACATCTATAATACATCTTGAAAGGTATCAATTCTCGATTCAATACGGGACATCACAGTGTTCGTATTATCCTATAGCTTAGTTTGCATACTAAAGATGTTTAACATGCATTCCATGTTATCACTATGATGACGTTTTATCTATTCACTAAACTTCGTGCTACTTGCACTTGAGTTATTATAACTTTGTTACTTTTATGAGTTTGTACTTTTGAGTGATACAGTCCGTTATTGAAAATATCAAAGAGTATGTTTGGAAAAACAATATGTTGTATGTATTTTTCTCTTTCATAACTATTTCAATATTTTTAAAAGTGTGGATAGAATGAATTCGTGAACTGCAAGTAATGGGAAAAGAATGAGCCTTGGGATACGAGTGCATCTGAGTTCTTCGAAACGACTCACAAACGATCATAATCCATAAAAGACCCACATGAGTTGTGACCATTTCAAAGGGTCTTTAAAATGGTCACAGCTCAATTCTTACATTCCAACACACCTATTACCTAACAACTCCAGTAATTTTATTCATAAGTAAACAATATTATTATTTTAGGATGGCATGATCTTTAAACTACGAAACGACAAAATTTCTACTAGTCACTTTAACACGTTAAGTAACACGCATTACTTGATTCACCTAGTGACACCGCATTGGCGGCGCTTAAGTCTGCCATTTTCAAAACACCATCCCAATCTCATCTGCAGGCATTACACATGTTAAATGGCAAAATCTTTTTTCTCTCCAACATTTTACTATTTGTCGATGAAGGTCTTACAGTTTTTAAAAATAAAATTATCACTTTTACTATTTTCAACATGAAATACATACCTAAAATATTATTTAATATTTCTTAATGAATATTTATTATTTATTCAGAATATTTTTGAGTTTGTTCAAATCATTCAGAACGGTAGTGCTGGATTTCTTGTCAAATTGCTTTCTTAATTTCGTAAAAAATCAATTGTGGAAGTCTCATCGAACGATATCAAATATAATTATCGACATCTGTGGGGATTTAGGGGGAATAAAAATGGCTGTCACAGATAGGTATAAAAAGGTTGTTACAACACGTATGTGATGTATGACATGCATTTGAGTAACTTGTTGGTCTTGTGGTTAGGACACTCGCCTCGTGATCCAAAGGTCGCGGTTCGAATCTCAGCCCAGACTAGCAAGTTAGTCCTATTTTCATAGCACAAGCGTTTAGCTTAGTTTTAAAATAGTAAGAATATTGATGTGACACGTATTCCGTGTTCGCATCTCTATTTAAAAAAAAAAAAAATCCAAATATATACAACTTCCAAAAATTAGTAAGACATGGTATATTCTATCATGGTGGAAATGGCGAACGTTACATATGTGTAAAGTGATCACTTAAGCCTACCAAAGATCGGTCGTAAGTCCGATATACACCATAAATGACTTCTATACCTACTTTCCCATACTAAAAATAAATATAGTTTCGTCTCTGTGAGACATCCATAATATACATTAATTGATTTATTATTTATTTCAACTCCATAAGAAACACCCATTCCACGGGTACCATAGAGCGCAGTTAACCTTTACCAATCAAATGTGGGCGTATCGGACCCTTATTTTACACCGTGCGCCAACAGCGAAATCCCTAGAGGTTTCTTGAACGAGATAATATTGATGCGATATACGTCTCGTTTCCCCTTTCTATTATCGCCCACCAGACCTAAACTTTGTTAAGTGAAAGTCGAACACAACTGACATGACATGACATATCAAATCTGTTGTTACCCAAGCTCTATCCGTGCAATATGTAGAAACATAAGAACTTCTCCTTTTTATCGTCAGAGATTTGTGTGCGATGAAGAAGTTTCTATTTTTAAATATAAAAATTATAAAAAATTAAGTAAAACGAAACAAAAATGTGAAATTTCTTAACAAATGAAAAAGTTATGGTTCTTTAAAGCTGCGCTTGCAAAATTAATTTCATTTCATGCGACGGTCCAGCGTGTGACGTCACTTGACCTAGACGACGCGGTATTCGCTTAGTACCTGTGGTGCGACGATCTCGACTAGGTCAAATGACGTCACAGATGGCATTGGCCACAATTGTTCCGCGCTAAAATACGTAAACTTAAATACTCTATTTCTCAGTCACTTATTGATAGATATCAAAAAAATAATTGAAGATTTGATCTATAAGTCAAACATAGTACTATCAACATCATTAAACTTCTCTTTTATTTTTTTCATTTATCTTGTCACCAATAAAAATTAATCAAATGTTACTTTTCAATTACTGCAGGGACTTATTGATTATTGACATATTGACTAGATTGATCTGACATAGCGTGCTCTACCAAATATCTAGAAGAACAGCTGATGCACAAACTTTTTTCATGAATGAATGAATGAATGAAACCTACATCTTATTGGAAATAAGTTTTTAAAAACAATCGCCATCTCAGTTCTTCTTTTTCATACGTTTACAAATGAATATTTAACTTTTAAATATGGATATTCTGTGTTTGCTACTAAATACTGGAAATTGCTTTTGCTATTTACATAATTGGATATTGCTATCTTTGATATGCTGTTTCAGTCCAAAATCGGCATCAATTTTACTTTAAAATGAAGTGGCCATTTTGTAAGATGGCACATCCTTGGGGGTCGATTGGTTAAGTAGATATTGCTGCCTTTGCTTTATAGAATACGAAGATATTGACTTTGCTTTTAATAGTGATTCGGGAATATGATTTTGAAAATGATAGAGCTATATTTCCTAAAAAATCTCGAATTTAGTACACCTGTATTCGAAACATTTTTTTTTAATATTGCTTGCCTTTGTTTTGATACTGTTTAAATATTAATGATACCAATTAGTGTCTGTGCACTAAAACACTTGCAGATAATATCACGTATTGCCGTTCAAAAGTATGATATGAATGTAACATAATAGCGTTATTTTGCAAGGCAGATGGATAACGTGATGATCTATAAAACCTTTCATTGCATTCATGAAATGCGCTTGTTTATTAACAAATAGTTTATACTTCCTTGAATGAAGAAAAATATTAGCGCTATTTTATGATGAACTTTTTCTAGTGCAAAATGAGCATTTCAAACAAAAGTATATTCGAATATTTATTTTGAAGCGCAGATACATATATCGCCCGAAACGAAACAAAAAAATATCATTTCAGCGAGAAAATTCGAAAATATTTCATTAAAAATTCTGAAAATATTTTATATCCCGCTAGAAAGTTGTCTTGGATCTTGTTTTTAAAGCATTTTTCTGCAAAACTGTCCCCGAGTGACTCGTTGGAAACAATGCGGCCTTTTATAAGGCAGTGGAGATATTTAGTGTCTTAGAAGACTTTGCATAAATCAAACAAAAGGGAGAACGACCGAGGCTGCAGAGAAGGGAATAAATAAAAATTGAAAATTGCGAGGCATGGACAATATACATATTTCATTGTAAACAAATTAAACCACAAATATTCAGGATCTGCATAATACGTGGAACATTTTTTATTAAAAAGTCTATAAAATAATAGTTGTTTTTTTATCAATCAATTAGAAAGACATACAGAAAAATCAAATCAATGAAAAAATATTTGGTTGGTACCGGGATTCGAACCACGGATCTCCTCCTATCCGGGGCAGACGCGTTATGCAATTACGCTATAGCGGCCTTCTACTTTTCCGTGAACATACCGACCTTATCTGCAAGTCTCATTTATTAATTGATTAACATATATTATCCATTTCTAGAGCAATCCACATTTTCTGGTACGGTAGGCACAAATTACTTTGCGTAACTAGGGGACGCCAGAATTAACTGCTAATTATTTTTTTATTTTTGGACACATTTTATACAACACACATATATTATATTCAAAAACACATTCTTATTGTGAAGTTGCAATTTTTTTTACAATAAAGTTCTGTGAAATTTAAAACCATTTTTTTTTATTGATCAATCAATCAATCTGAAAAATAAAATCAACGAAAAAATTGCAAGTTTACAATAATGAATGTGTTCTTGAATATAATACAGTTGTGTTTAAAACCCGCTATGAATCAGGAGCGAAATATAGTAATTTCATACCTCTTCAAGAAAAATATATACATGTATATTTATTTTATTTTATTTTACTTACAGACTAAATTACATTTTTGTAATTTACTACCTTATCACGCCATTTCGTATGACATCAACGTGAATATACAATGATATAATAATTAATCTGAACAATGTTTCACAAGTTCTATGTGTTAGAATCCTTAAATTAGTACGAATATATTTAGAAAAAATAATAATTTAATTTTTTTTCAAAACGCGAGGACTTTGCAGATTGGATTTAATCCCAAGATTACCATTGGTGAGGCGGTTAGGTTATGGTTTAAATGGTGCGCTTTGAGCGTCCAAATATACGGAACTTCCAAGGGGCAAGCAAGATGTCCAGTACGTAGCGAAAGGCCCGTAACTGAGAAAACATGCAAGACACTTACCTCCTGGTTCTTCCGATTTATTAAACTGCGACCTGATGAACTGCGATGAGTGGACTGTAGATGCGGGTGGCCGTCTTCACCAATAATGTAAACAAATCCACTGCGAAGAACGGATTTGAAAAGGCGGTTTTAAGATCGAACGACAAATTGAGGTTATTGCGGAACGTGCGTAAAAATGTCACACGGCGGCGATGGCGATCGAGTATGTACTCACAGCGGCGGTCCAATATGTACTACAGCCGGCCCTGCTGGGTCTCGCGTCATTGGCGGAGACAGGTAACGCGGCTTGCCTAATTTCTCAATGAAAGGCGTTCGCTATATATTCCAAATATAGATATGGCCCGACCAACCATTGAACCTTTTTAATAAGAGCAGTTATAATTTTTTTATGGGAATACATTTAATATATTCAAACACCATTTTTAATATATACGAACATAATAAATTACTTTGTTGTGCACAGATTAAAAATCGTTTGTATAATTCTAAACAGGTAAAAGTTATTTAAAACGTGTTACTTTGCAATACACACACACAATGTGAGTTATTAATTACTACTTTAGTTTCGAGAGGAGCAGTCCCTCTCATCATCAGGTATAGATAATAACTTACTTAAAAAAAAAATGTATCAGTCAGAGGAGCGCGCGGTGTGGAGAGGTATTTTTTGGCAAAAAGCTCTAGAATTGGTGAAGTGGACTGAAATGTGATATTATTTATGAGCGCGTTTTTAAAATTCAATTTTTTTAGGATTTCAATGTTTTCCAAACCATTCATTATTCACCCTTTATGAGGAACTGAGTGGAGTAGTTTAAATTTGTGACAATGGAAAGAATAATAAGTTTTAATTATATGATTGGCAAAGTTGTTATTTTTTAGGCAACGGCTTTTATATAAATAATATTATTATTTGTGTAATAAGCGGGTCTAAAGCGAGTTAGGAAACAATTTTGTAATTTTAGTAGAAATCGGACCATTAAATAGAATTTTTACGCCAAAGTGTATTATCAGTGGTGTTAATGTTTTTGCCTGATTATAAATATGTTTCATAAGTTTATTATTAATTTTAACATCCTGTCTATTAACGCGCAATTATATCCATTATTAATAGCAATTTGTTAAATAGTTTTAATTTCGTTATCATAATCAGTGGTATTCGGGGGAATTTTAATTAATCTATTTATCATGGAATGGAAACTGGCCATTTTACGCGCTGGCGGATGAGAAGACGATGCAGGAATTACGGTATCGGTATGTGTGGGTTTTCGGTAAATGTTACATTGTAACCTAATTATTATTGACTTTGAAAGAGAGGTCCAAAAAATTTAAGCTATTATCCTCATTTTTTTCCAGAGTGAATTTAATATTTCTGTGTAGTGTATTAAGGTAATCGAGTAAATAATCCAGTTGTCTATCAGTGCCCGTGAATATATCGTCGACGTATCTACACCGTCTGAGGATGCATGAGTTAACGAGGGGGTGATTTGAATTTAACAAGTTTGTTTAAAAATATATCGGCTAGAGTGGGAGATCTTGGGGAACCCAAGGGTTGTTCGTAAAAAATATTATTGAATCTAAAATAATTTTGGTTAATGCAGACATTGAATATTTTTATAATTTCCTTTATAAGTTCCTCGTCCAGTTAAGAATTATTTAGTAAATCAATAACTAATGTTATTCGTATCAATTACTTGGACATTTGTAAAAAGCTTGACCACATCAAATGATATTATTTTAGCGTTATTGGTAGGTATATATATTACTTTACTTTCACTATTGCTTTTGTATTATACAATATATACTGTTCTTATTATCCACATTTTATATTTATATACTCAATTAATTAATTAATTAATCTTATAGTTATATAGTATTTCGTTGTACCTATATCTTTATTATTTTTTGTTCTCACTATGTTTTTCAGCTGCTCACCTCGGCACAAGTTCTTCCTAGTGAGATGAGCGGCTCTATCTCCTATGTCATGTAACAAGATGAAGATAAATAAATAAATAAATAAATATGTAAATTTTGAACGCGGTTGGAGAATTTAATTCTATTCCTTTATATATATAGAAGGAAGACATTATAAGATTTTATAATATGATTTAAGATTTTGTAAGTTTATCATTTGATGCACTAACATACGACACAACTGGTCTAATCCTTAATCGGTATACTTGCTTTATGGATTTTGGGAAGTCCATAAAGTCTTAATGATTGGGGGTTTGTTCGTAATATTGAATTCCCGCAATTTTTATTAAGAGATGGAATGAAGTCCGAAAGAAAGTTAATAGAGCATCCACTGTATCAGGGTGTCTCAAGAAGTAAGGTCAAAATAAGGTCAAAAGATCAAAACAAGGGCTGACACTATCCGCACCAAAAGACTCCTCAGAACAACTGAAATGAAGATGATGAGATCCATTACTGGAAAAACTCTCCATGACCGTGTCCGAAATGAAGACATAAGGAAAACTTGCAAATTAGAGGACATAGCACGATGGAATAGATCCAGAAGGAGATTCTGGCGGGATCACGTAGCCAGAATGGACAGTGACAAGCTCGTGCAGCGAATGAAATCTACCGGAAAGACCACCGACCGAAAAGAAAAAGAAGTTAAGAGATTTACACTTTGAAAGTATCTAAATTATTTGTCGTTGAAAGCTATAACAATGCGTGAGAAATAAAAGGAATCTGATATATTAAAGACGTAAAACGACCAGCGTGTAAGACATATCACACTCATAGGCGAATCAATATTCCGTAGACTAGTACGTAATAAATATTGAATGCCATCTCAAGAGAGAATCGCCGAGAAAGGTGTCATTTTACTTCGAAACAAAAGAAATAAAAGTTCTTCCAACTGCATGCATTGGAAAATCCCTTGCGACAGATATAATTTCACGGAGGTCAGCCATTTTTCAAACGTTGGAATGTTCAAAATAATGAAAAGTCAACAATTTCAAAATGAGTTTGTTCAAATTATTGTAATTTTTTTTGAACTTGCTCCATTTTAATATTAAAGATGGCTTGAAAAGGGTTAACCGTAATATTATACTGTAATATACACATGTATGTTTAAATTTTTTTAAAAAAGTAAAATTTATTAGTCAACGCAGTATTTTCTAACCTAAAATTTAATATCAAAACTATAGATGCCTGCAGAAAAAATAAAAGTGACGTAGCTTGTTGGTCTTGTGGTTAGGACACTCGCCTCGTGATCCAAAGGTCGCGGGTTCGAACCTCACTCCAGACTAGCAAGTTAGTCATATTTTCATAGCACAAGCTTTTAACTTACTTTGAAAATAGTAAGAATATTGATGTGACACGTATTCCGTGTTCGCATCTCTATTTAAAAAAAAAATCGGATGGTTTTGAATCTGACGGTTTAAGAAAATATAAATACCGATATATTTCGCCTTAAAGTAACTCGTATGTTAAATAATGTATACATAATATTTCTACACATTAAATAATGTATAAACGCATTAAAAAAAACTGTACACCTCGTTTCTTAAAAAACATACGATTCGAGTAATTTTTGAAGCTGGAAATGATAAAATAACGCGTTACTTGATGCGTTTTATTTAAGCGCAATTATAATATTGATTATTCAGATTTAAATATTTCATAATAATATTCCGTCACATAAATATTTAATTTCGCTTTTTTTTCAATAAATATATTACTCGTGTACGTTAATATGAGCCCCTGCTTTTATGGATTGACTGCACGCAATTGTTAGTCTCCTAATATGTTTTTATAATAAGGTAGTATTGTTGATTAATATTGTTTGTTTAAAGATCTCCAGCAGCCTTATTAAAAAGGGATTTAATTAAGATGGTCAATCTGAGCGTGTTAACCAGTTTTGTGTTAGGTTTGTGACATTTGACCTACTCACGGTAACTCATAATCTGAACCAGTGATAAGGCATGATGGGAGTGTTCCAGCATTACTGATGTCCTGTTCTGGTGTACCAATTTTGCTTCATCCATTTTATACATCTTATCAAGCGCGGTCCTTGATTGTTGAATCTTATAATAGGGTCTTATTCCACTATCTGGTTTACCTTATCGTACACAACGTTTCAAAACCAGCCTCTATTTCTGTTCCCTCTAAGACTATGTGAGCTCTATTTTATTAATCACATATTCATCTCTGCAGCAATTAATTAACTGTACAAACTATTACAAACTTTAATATATTATATAATACTAATTATGTTTATAACAGAGCACAAACGATTACATTATGTTTCAAATAAAACGCCGTTTAAATGGCTACCTAGGCTTCGTTTAAAGGAGTGAATTCATTGAACCCAATTTTCGATGACACTATTAAATAATAAATTAGGTCTGATGTCATGAATGCAACGTTCTTACAATATTAAATCAAGTATTGTGTTTTTTTTTTAATAAACCATTGATTCTAAATAACGCCACAAAAAGTATTACAAAGGACTAAAAGGACTTCTTGGAGACCACTTAACAATTAAATTTCTTGATATTATTGATTCATTTCTTCTTGAAATAAGTTGATAGAGACATTGGCAGAATGACATATGACACTATCTTGTTGGAACCACAAGTCATTCATATCAAACTCATCCAGTTTTGGCAACAAAAAATCTGTCATCATTGATCGATAACGCTAAATATTCATTTTTTTATTTTTTTATTAAAATTTTATTTATTTTAAATATCACTAATAATAATATTTATTGAAATTTAATTCATTGTAAATTTCATTAATAATTATTATTAAAATTTAATTTCGCTAAAAAAAAGGTAAGTATTCACTCTAACTGCAAATCTTGTCCGATGATGCACCATGCAAAATACCACATAATACAGTGTGCCCTTTTGTAAATCTTCTGTGAATTACTTTCACATCAAAAATGACAGTTGTCTTAATTGACAAAGCCCTGTAACCAAAAATGTGCCTTATCCGAAAAGATGATTTTTTTTAGCGAAATTACGATCAATTTCAATTTGATATTGGCGTACAGCAAACCTACTATACCGTCGTAGTCGATATAGCGGCTTAAGTTCTAGGGTCAGCGAAATCATAAGGGTGTTTACACATGTCTTTTGCTAAGATACGCTAAGTGGTCGTTGCTTAAAGGCTCAATTCTTGTAAACGTCGAGAAATTAATACATTTATATCTTCTGTAACTGTTGTTTTAACAGTAGCAATATTCTCTTCACTTATTGCATTTCGATATCTTATTGGTGGTTTGGTATCATAAAGAGAGCAATATTTTTGAAATTTTACAACTATTCGCCGAATAGCAAGCACAGTAGGTCGATTATGTGGACCATTTACAAGCGAACGGTAATTTTCATATTTTTTTGGATAATTACCAAACTTTGTGCAAGCGTGTGTACTTAACCGGGGAGGATTTTTGGAGTAAACATAAATAAATTAATCTCATTAAATGAATCTATAACCCTATATTTCAGTTATTTCTTTCTACAAAATGGATCTCCTGAAAAAAGGGATTTTGTTGTAATTTTTATCAAGCTTAATTTAATTTGGCTCTTGCGGTCGAGCGATAAGGTCACCCGCCATCAGAACCAATGGTCCGGAAATTAACCAACCCACCTAGCGGCCATTCAACTAGTTTTTATTTTCATAACACGTTCGCGCAACACGCGTTAGTTTTAAAAAAATATATGAAAACATCCACAAAAATTGACAAAAGATGATATATTAGGTCCTTACATATGAAATTGGCGTTTAGTATGGGAGGAACATAAAGCCGATTTTTTTTTATTATAATATATTTATTTAATCAAAGTATGTACCATTGCTATCTATGCACTTTTGCCATCTCATAGGTAGTTCATCGATCCCTTTACTAAAAAAACCATTCGGACGGGAATCAATAAAATCTTTGAAGGCGGTTTGGACTGCCCCATCGGAGTTGAATTTTTTCCTTTGTAAGAAGTTATCCAAATTTCGAAAAAAATGGTAATCTGTTGGGGCAAGTCCGGAGAGTACGGTGGATGTCTTAGACATTCCAATTGAAGCTCCTCTAATTTGGTAGCCGTCTGTTGTGCAGTGTGTGGTCTAGCGTTATCATGAAGCAGCAGTGGCCTAGAGCGATTAACCAGCCTCGGTTGTTTAGCAGCTAGCTTTTCCATATGGTTTGCAGTTGCTGACAATAGACATCTGCCGTAATCGTCTGGCCAGATTTAAGAAAGCTGCTGTTGTGAACGACACCAGCACTAGTCCACCAAACGCTCACAAGTAACTTTTTTGGAGTCAATTTTCGCTTGGGGCATGGTTTGGCTGGTTCGGCAGGGTTCAGCCATTGCGATGAGCGCTTCCGATTATCGTACAGGATCCATTTTTCATCACAGGTAATGATTCGATTTAAAATCCCTTCATTATTGTGCCGGTTGAGTAATGCAACGCAGCAGTCAACGCGCGTTTGTTGATTTGCTTCACTCAATTCGTGAGGTACCCACCTTTCAAGCTTTTTCACCTTACCAATTTGCTTCAAGTGGATTAAAACAGTTTTATCACTAACACCGCAGCCTGCAGCTAACTCGGATGTGGTTTGCGATGGATCCGCTTCCACAATAGCCTTCAATTCTTCATTATCAACTTTGGTCTCCGGCCGTCCACGGGGCTTGTTCTGCAGGTCGAAATTTCCAGAACGAAAACGTTGGAACCAAAAACGCACTGTGTTTTCTTTTGCGGCACCGTCGCCATACACATCATTAATCCTTCGAGCCGTTTCTGCAGCATTGGTGCCACGGTGGAACTCGTACTCGTAAATAACGCGATATTTCAAGTTTTTCATTTTGTGAACTGAGTGACGCAAAGAAAAAAACAATTGAGGAAAAAACAAATGAATTATAATTTTCAAAACACAAATACATGAGTAATTTGGATTTGAAATTCCTAACCAAAGAGAAGATATTTGAGATCAAATTTGCCAGTACGGCAAAACGCCAATTTCATATGTAAGGACCTAACATTTAAATAATTTATCTGGTCATAATAAAATAATTAAATAGGAGACTAAAATAGACAACAACAAAAAAATTTCAACTTGTATTTATTTTTCAATTTTGTATGTATTTTCCAAAATTTTACCGTTATCTACATAATATTTATATAAAACTCAATGTCTGTCTGTCTGTCTGTTCTCTATACAAATCCACACCGTTGGTCCGATTCGATTTAAATTTTGCATACTTATGCTTTGGGACCCGGCGGGTAACATAGGCAACATTTCCCCACTATTCTCGCACCTATTTCCTTTCCCCTGACATATTTTCGATGCAAATCTGTAGCGTTAGACCGATCAGACTCAAAATTTGGAAACTTATTCTTTAGGACTCAGCGGGTAAGATAGGCGATAATTCCCCCCTATTCTCATATCCCTTCCCATGACATATTTTCGATGAAAATCTATACCGTTTGACCGATCGAACTCAAAATTTGGAAACTTATTCTTTAGGACTCAGCGAGTAACATAGGTGATAATTCCCCCCTATTCTCATACCCCTTCCCCTTCCCCTGACATATTTTCGATGAAAATCTGTACCGTTTGACGGATCGGACTCAAAATTTGGAAACTTATTCTTTAGGACTCAGCGGGTATCATAGGCGATATTTCCTCCCTATTCTCATACCCCTTCCCCTCCCCCTGACATATTTTCGATGCAAATCTGTACCGTTCGACCGATCGGATCAAAATTTGGAAACTTTTTTTAGGACTCGGCGAGTAACATAGGCGATAATTCCCCCCTATTCTCATACCCCTTCCCCTTCCCCTGACATATTTTCGATGAAAATCTGTACCGTTTGACCGATCGGACTCAAAAATTGGAAACTTATTCTTTAGGACTCAGCGGGTACCAAGGGCGATATTTCCCTCCTTTTCTCATACCCCTTCCCTTCCCCCTGACATATTTTCGATGCAAATCTGTACCGCTTGACCGACCAGACTCAAAATTTGGTAACTTGTTTTTTAGGACTAGGCGATATTTCCTCCCCTTCTTCCTACTTCCTCCCCTTTTATCTTTTCTTCTCCCCCTGATATATTTTCGATGCAAATCTATATCGTTCGAATCAAACCTTTGTTTCCCCCCACAAATTTATTTTCAACTTAATCCTTAACCTGTGCAACGCCAGGTACGAACAGCTAGTATTATATAAGCCAGGAAATTTTTAGTTAATATTATTAATACATGAGCTAATTAATCTCAGGCTTTCAAAGTTTCTGATAAACCTTAAAAATAGTTTAATCCCTGAGACTATTAGTCCTACAATTCTCGAAGTTAACTGATATGTTGAAAGGTATCCAAATACAGAATTTACCATTTATTTCAATGTTTTTTTTTTTGTTTGTTTTTTGTTGTTTTTATGCTGGCATAAGAAAACGTATTGTAATTTTGGTGCAAATGTGCGTAATTGTCAGAATATAATTTTGAATATTGTGTAATTTATACATTTTCTATTTCAGCACATCAATGATGAAGAAAGCGGATGAAAGAGTTATATCATTGCGACAATAGTGGCCATTAACTTTTCTACCAGTGTGGAAAGTCACTTTTGATTAAGAAGCTTAGCGCATTGGTTAGCTTAGCGTAGTGGTTAATTATTTTAGGTTCTTCTTGTTATCGTTTCTGCCATTATCATGGACAGATCCGGTTATCTGCCTGATGAATTATCAAAAATCTATATATATGTCCCTAGCAGATATTATACATCAGCAGTCTAGGGGTTCAAATTTCGAGTCTTGTCTGTTGCACATTTATTGCGAAACTTCATTCAGAAATTGTCCATTATTTTTAGTAATTCGTTACGCTACATTAGATCGCGCCGTTGACCTATATAAAAGCAAACGAATTTTTAATATTCGATATATAAATGACTTTCATGATAGTCTAACGCTATATAGAAGATGAGTCAGAGATATTTATAAAAATGTAAACTTTGATCTCCGTAACTGTCGACATCTGCATAATTATCTATATAAAACAAACATCAAAGATCATTTTTTGTGAGCACTTGGGGAATCGCCAAAAATACTGTCATTAAGGAATTACTAAGTAATAAAAATTTAAAGCAATATAAAAGATATTTATAGAAGAGAATTGGGTATGTGTTTTGATATATAACGCTAGGATATTAAAACTACTAACCAAAGTAAAATTAAAATTCAACCATGCAAAAGTAGGTTATTTTGTCAGCTTTGAATAAAATGAAACATAAAAATTTCGTTGTATGTCCTTCCGTCCAACCGTCCGTCTGTCCTCGTAACTTCGTGTAACATCGGTAATTTCGTTCGAATTCACGGCTAAAAAAAAACGGCCGGAGATGGGAGTTGAACCCCGGTCAACCAAGCCGGAAACCGCCAAAAAGATGCTACAAATATATACCGGGGCTTAGCAAAGACGCGAAACAATGTTCCGTCATTTTTTACGGGTTGCAGCCGGTTTAAAAATAATTTCCTAGAAACACCCACCGCACGCGCGCTGCTAAAAGCAAAAGCGAACTGTCAGACACTAAAGAAAATGAACTCACAAGCCAATATTCAAATTTTCCCCTTGTTTATAAGGCGTTTTGATAAATTCCCATAATATCTTACACTTCAGATCGAAATCACTCTGGAAGCGTGGCGAAGTGAAGAAAACCGAGTTAGCCCGGCAGTTACCCGTCCCAGGACCCTTTCGCGGAAAGTGGCGTCTCAAAATCCCGATAATTCATCATCCCGACATTAAGGCCGCGCGTCCAGGAAAAATGCTCGAAAAACGCGTGCGAGGGAGACAGCGCGGCGGGGAATTTTGAAATCCCCGACTCTGGACGTGCTAAATGCTGTTCACGTTTGTAAAGTTGTGTAGGGAAACTTTGGCCGCGACCGTAGCCACTGCTCTCGGCGGTAAAGGCGCGAAAACGTTTCAAATAACCGAATAATCCACCATTTTCTTTGGAATCCTTTCAAGGTTTGCTTGTTATCTCTTCGATTTGAAATAATTAATTTTGTGTTGTTTCTAACATTGTGTGTATTATCATGAACTAGCTGTTCGTACCCGGCGTTGCACGGGTTAAGGATTAAGTTGAAAATAAATTTGTGGGGGGAAACAAAGGTTTGATTCGAACGGTATAGATTTGCATCGAAAATATATCAGGGGAGAGGAAAAGATAAAAGGAGGGAGGAAATGTCATCTTTGTTAACCGCCGCGTGCTAAAGAATAAGTTTACAAATTTTGAGTCCGATCGGTCAAACGGTACAGATTTGCATCGAAAATATATCAGGGGGAGGGTAAGGGGTATAAGAATAAGAGGGAAATGTCGCCTATGTTACCCGCCGGGTCCTAAAACATAAGTATGCAAAGTTTGAATCGAATTGGATAAACAGTATAGATTTGTGTACAGAACAGACTGACAGACAGGACAGACATTGAGTATTATAGGTATAGATAAATTGATTAAACAGAAAATTATTTCCAAAAATACGTTTTGCTTATTTCAATGTTTTTTATTTTTAATTTTAAACAAATTCATTTTAAACGGTAAAGATTTTCATTTATTCACCTGAGGGGTAGTCCTAGTGTGATATTAGAATACAAAATAAAAACATGTAACATGTGTAAGTTAAGTGTAAGTAACACGATTACGATGAAAATTTATTATAATAAATATAGGAGTAAATTTAAAACACATATTATACTGTCGTTCATCAACAATGTAATAAAGAAATGTGTTGTAAATCTGCAAGTTATACGATACACAATATAACCGCACAAGTGCGGAGTGCGCTGATTCCAAGGTAAACTTTGTCTACCGTGCGATATGTAGCTAAGTTTACGTAGCAACTAAGTTTATCTAGGTATGTGTATTTTGTATGTTTTTAATTAACAATACAATGTTCATAAACTGCCCATCATTTTCATGAGTGACATTTCTTTCAGACTTTGTAATGCATATATTTTTGCGATACTTCATTTTTGGGCACGTTGGAGTAAATTCAATTCAAAGGTCACCGTCACACGGATTCGCGTTACTTTTTCCAGTACGTAAAGAATCACAATATAATATTTTACAAGATATGCATATCTTGTAAAGGAACATATTAATTCAATAAAAAAAATATTTACAAAAATATATTTTGTCTATATTGTCATGAGATGGTAGAAACAGAAGGAATTGCACGTAATCAAGGATTTTACTGTACTCTACACCTTTTTAAAGTAAATTGGAAACTTCTACAATGTTTATGAAAAACCCAATAGATTCTGGAACCATCGCGACGCGACTATAACCTATATAAAGGAATGCGAATCAGTGTGTCGGTCAAGCGGGCTAAACGCCATAGAAATTCAAAAGTGAAATCATGCGGCGTATGTTGCTAGCGCGTTGTGATTCCTGCGATGGAATTTTCTCGAAAGTGACTGAAGCGATAGAAACAGCATAATTAGTGCTAATTAAGAAACAGTGTAATAAAGATGAGTGTGTGAAACATTGTAGAAATATTTCATCACTGTAAATGTAAGAACAGTGCCCCGATTTAATTCTTGTTTACAACTGCGCAATTACTTACTTACCATCACGCCGCTTCGCCGTGGCGGTAGGCAGAGAGGATAGTGCGCCACACTCTTCTGTCCTCACATACAACTCTCCTCTCATCCACATTCATACATCTTCGCTTGCAAGCTAATCGGTTGTTGAAGCTCCTGACGGGACCATCTTCCAGTATCTGGTTAATCTGGTCACGCCACGTCTTCCGTGATCGTCCTCTCTTTCTGGCGCTATTTGAGTGTTTTATTTGCGTTTCATAGACACAATATTTATCTTATTCTCAAAAAACATTAACATTAGTCAAAAGCATTGATTATTTATCGATAATATCCATGAGCGATCATTTGTCAGAATTCGTAATACTTTAATTCCTTTTATCTAATATTTTCTTCATACTCATCCCGCTCAATTCTTCACCCAGCTGTGCTCCTGGTAACCAAAGTGTGAAAAAAGATCTTACCTTACAAATTTTAATTCATCTCGAGGCACTTGTTGGTCTAGTGGTAAGATACTCGCCTAGTGATTTAGTGGTTGGGAGTTCTTGTTCCAGAGATGTTCCAGAAGATGATATATAGATAGATATTCGTTCCATTAATTTCATAGTTAAGTGTTTAGATTACTATGAAAATTGTAAGAACAATCATGTGATATACATTCTGTGTATTAATCTCTATTTTTATTTAAAATCTTTCTATATAAAAAGACCGTTAATTAATTCATGTCACCAATGATGATATTTTTGTATTTTTGAGAACAGTATTCTATGAAGAATAATATGGAGCATGTGAGAAGTTACATTTTAGATTATAGACATAATATACAGGATGTAACAGAGCTTGTCGGCAATATTTTCAAGTAGATTTCTGCCTACTTATACTAGGGCGGTACCCTTGGTCCAGTGAGCATGACATTAGCCTCTCACACCGGGGATTCTGGGTTCAATTCCAATAATACATCTGTGTGATTAATTCCTGGAGCCTGATTAAGAATGGACTATTTTTGTGACGTGCTTAGCTACAGTAAGTGACCTGTTGTAGCTCAACAAAAAATACTTACCACTATACCGACGAGATACTAAATTATGAGTAGAAAATTCTCAAGCAAATATGTCCTAAAATAAATAGTAACCAAGGTAAGTTTAACATGAAAATTAGCATTTTTTCAATTTATCCTGCAAGCCTTAAAGTGACTAAATAAATGTTTATTACCTTAGATTTTAGAGAACCATCAACAAGAAATTGAAATTGGGATGAATTTTGAATTTTATGCGGATAAAGAAAGGAATTTTGGATGGTTGGTACACAAACAACAAGATAAATAATTGTATTCATATTGTATTTCTCCGAAATATGAATGTTACTTACATCTTCGTGGTCATGACAACAATACGCTATACATCTTACAAGGAATACACAAACCGGCTTTTTAACATACTTTAGGGCTTATACGTTAGTTTATTAATTGTGCAAGTTTATACTGATAAAATATGTATCACTAAAATCAGAAATCCTTATTGACCAATAGCAATCAAACACCAGAATGATTGAAAATCAAACACTTGAATACAGATGAAGTACGTGGCAGACTTAGTAATTAAATCCTTTACTTCTACAAATGGTCAACCCCACAATGGAGTAAAGTCAACGCAAATAAATTTGATAAAAAATACACATGTATTATACTAAGATGTTTATTGGCATCATAAGTCCGTTTCTAAGAAATGAGTTTATTTACAATTATACATTTTTTAATCAGATGGTGTAGTGAAATTTCTCAAAAATATTATTGTTTTAAATGAATAAAATTCGATAGTTAGTGGTCAAAATAAAGGATTTCTTTGCAGGTTTTGATAATCAATTTACAGGACCCCTTCAGTAAATTATCTGATCAATGCAGAAAAAATAAGAAATAAAAGAGAAAAAAGTAAAAATAATCATATAAAAAATAGAAAATGTATAATAATAAAAGATATATTATGTAATTTCTGCACCAATCAAATTTTTAAAGAAATGTTGACATTGATACTATCTACAGGAAAAATACTCACTAAGAAAAATTTGTTACTAATATACTGATACATTTTTCAATGGATTGTAAAAAACACTGAATTATTTTACACTTCGACTTTCCCGGGCATAGCATTACTCGCAAAGTCAAATATTTTTAAAAATTACACGAAAAATTATGTATTTTTGAATGAAAATAATATAATATATCTTAACATTTTTTTATAAAAAAGCATAATAAAAAAGAACATTTTTCTAAATCATAAAATAACTAATAAAGGTGTTTTAACCTATCTATATGATCTATAAGGTAATACTATGGCTGATTTAAACGAAACTAAAAAGAAATATTGACTTTATAGATTATAAGTAAATCACACGTTTTTGTTTGGACAAAAAGACGCTATCCACCAGAAATATTTGTACAATGTTAAATTATATTTTTAAAAATGTATATACTTATCTAATATTTAGACAAATATCTCAATAAAGTCACGTAATAAAATAACTAAAACCTAATTCCTAAAGTCTCGCTTCACAAAAGAAAAAAGCGGTACGTGTCTAAATAAGTATGTATATATTATATAAGAACATCTTCGCTATTAGCTCAGCATTGAATTATGCGGAACATATTTCGATGCTAATATTTGACAGAGTGAAACGAGACTTCAGAACCACATTTAAAAAGCCTTAAACAGAGGGAAAATAAGGAATGTTTTGAATAATAAATTTATGGAAATAAAATACAATGTTGGTAAATATCTGTTAAAAAAAGAAAACGAAAATCTCGAAAATATTATATTTCTGTTGCCAAGATGGAAAATATTATAGGATCCTCCGTATTCACATTTTCCGATGCATTTTTCAGACATGACATTTGTCGTGAATAGCTCGTAGACTCACTCTATTCAATTGTTAAAAAAACTTGCAATGAATTTATTATTAAGTGGATAGTAAATGCCGCAACAGGGACGGACTCTTTTAATTTTGGCGTATTGCTTAGAACATGTACATATATCCACAATATCCTGGTATATCCTGCTTGCCGTGTGTTATAAAGTTCTCATTATTTCAGCATTATGGTAATATTTAATTTATGCTTAATGACTCATGTATACAGATGACTCATTTTAGAAACTCGACTCGATAGAAGCATCAGGACAGTACAGAGTTCAATTTAAAGTAAGTTGTGACTCATTGTTATTTGTATTTGGTACGCCTAGTAGTATGATGCAACTAGTAAGTGGCGTCCTCTATCGACAAATCTTAGCGACGAAAGATCATAGTCTCATCTGTATACATGCTCCCGTGAAACAAAGTTCAGAATGAGAACAGGCGAGAAATGTGGCACACCAGGTTATACTAGTCTCAGTAACACTATACAACCTGAATGGTTCCTATGAACCTGAAAAAATTAAGTAAAGTATATATTGTTTGCAAAAGATAAATAATAATAAACGGATCCACTTAAACGTCTTACGTAAAAAAATAATAAATCCTACAAAAAGAAATGGCACAATGACCAACTAATAATATACAAATCTTAAAAAATATTTAGATAAGAAACAATAATATTATTGAAAAAATGTCATACACTTTCATGTCTCCTTATGAGATCTCATAATGTGTTTTCTTCTTTAAATTAAATAATTCTAATTTATTATTTTTACAGTGCTGCACATTTCGATAAATCTTTGAACACGTTTTTAAATAAAGAAAACATTTTTAAAAATACACAAAGAATTAAAAAAACAATTTAGATGAAAAATTTTCACGACATTAATTTGGCTTTTTTGCTTTTATGAAATGTTTCCAATTTTAAATATAATGTAAATAATACTAACTTTATCTTATTAAAGGAATTAAAATAAATGTATTGACCTATTTAGTTTAAATTGATTTCCTATCTTACAATGATTATTATAATTAAACAATACCAAAAATATAACCTATTTCACAAACAATTACTACAGGTAAAAACTGTAACTACACATATTTTTTAACATGAAATACGCATGAGCCATTTCATCAAGGTAAAATTTATATTGAAAAACGTGCTTTTCTATGGAAATTACACACAATTATCGTAGTTAAGTAGATAAACCCATCAAACCCACTTTACAACGTGAACAATTTTAAAAATAAGTGTCTATGATATACAAAATTATTTTTTGAAAAACAGAAAGAGAAAAAAATTGTTACACAACGTTTTGCTTATGTTTTAAAATTATTTTTAAACATGTGAACAGTATGACACATACTCAAAGTGAAGTATCCCATGTCGGGCAGAGTACTTGGACCATGTTACGAAGTTGTAACAATTGTAAAAGAAATAATGAATAATAAATTATGGCTAAAACCATGATGCTGCGATGATCTTGCGATGACGGCATGTCGAGGAAATGTAACTATGATACATGTTAGCATTAGTGTTCGTTGATTCTTCATATACATGCATCTGTATATGTTCGTCACGTAAGTTTTACATTATTTATTTAATTATCTCGATACAAAAATCTACATACATACGATAACAGCCCGCTATATTTAGTCAGTCTATATTTTAAAAATTTACGTTAGCCTTGCGTTATCAGATAATATTAAACATTGATAGACACCTCTTGGAAAAATTCGACGAGAAAAACTGTTGAACGTTCGCCATACGAACTACGTAATTCTTAGCACGCGACAAAGGTGTATTTTAGTTTAACGTCCGTATCCGAACAAAATTGACTGGTTGAATACAAAAGTTCCTATCGCGTTTCGTGTTCGAACAAAAAAGAATATTAACAATTGACATGAAAAAATTAAATAATTTCCAGTCGAAACAAAAAGAAACACTCGCGGTTTGTCGCAAAAATTTAGTCTAATCACGAAAAAAGCTCGCATTTTAACTTTTTACATATCAATTTCGTCAAATTCAATAAAATTTATATCACTCGAATGATAGTTTTATTTATTTTTACACTCGATACTTAAATTCACGTTGGTTGTATAAAAAAGTACACTTGTTTTGGTGGAAACGGTTCAGTTCTGCAGTTCACCAAGGGCCCTCGCGCCGGACAAGTCTGGAGGGAAGACGCGGCTCCGGGAGAGGGCAGTCTCCCCGGTGGTCCACTAGCACCAGCTCTCCTCGCCGGGGGCCTGGCTCTCGTCCTCGTCGGACGGGGCCTCCCCGTACATGTCGGCCAGCTTCCGGAAGCGAGGCCCGAAGGACGACAGGTAGTTGAACTTGAGGTCGCCTTCGTCCGTACCTGGCGTGGAATTGGAAACTGATAAAATTGTGGAAACCTAACTTCCGATGTTTGATGCTATCACCTGGTTTACAAATCAGCTTTTCAATGATAGTCAAAACTATTAAATGTGGCCAAACAGATAGTGACGGTTTTGCATCCATACGCCACAAATAATATAATAAAAAAGGTATGTTGGTACTTTTGAAAATAATAAATAAACGTAAAGAATGATGAATGTGTTATATATAGTAAATCCTCTTAATGCATTAGAGTTGGCACATTTTATAAATGAAATGATAAACACTTTGTTTTAACCACGATAATTTTTTTTAATAAAATTTTCATGTTTCGCGAGTAGCACACCCTTCTTAAGGATATAAAAAATACTATACTATATATAATTTTCCAGTATACCTAGACGGATATTGTTAGCTATGGTGGGAGGACTCGAAAGGAGTGTGGTTACAAATTAAGTAGGCAAACAGTAATTACAATGGAAACAGTTTTAAGAGACGACTATTTACAAAACTATAGTGTTAATTATTTCGTTTATAAAATTTACCAAATGTTACGGGGATAAACTCTAATAAATTCCTTTGTGTGTAGATTTTGGTCAATTTTTAAAGTGCAATCCTTCAGTTAATAAATTCCAAATTAATTAACCTGTTATAATAAATGCTCTTTAAATTATAAATGTTATTTTTTATAAAAGTTAAGAGTGTTGTTTTTATGTTATTGTTTGAATAAATCGATATAACTGAATCTACTCTACCCTCTATTATTTTTTCAATAATGCATTTTCTTTTCTTTCATTGTTTTGAATAAGTTATTACAATCATGTTTCTACTCTCTACACATATACTTCCCCGATAAATACGAGTCCTTGACGTTTATGGAGGACAAGCAAATGTATATTTTGATAATCTATATGTTAATTTATTTACTCTATACCCTTGAATTAAGTAATTAATTGAATGTTGGTAATTAATTTAAAACATTGTGTTGTAATATGAATAATTAACGTATCCTGATTGGGAGTGGAAAAATTGTAAAAATTAAAATAAACTTACAGCTGGCGAGTGAGGAGAGCGAACCAGACGTGTTGCCGTCTCCCTCGTAGGCGTAGTGCCGCACGTCGTCGAAGGGGTTGGTGTCCGGGTCGCGGTCGATCACGTGCTTCTTGTCGTCCAGGAATCCCGAAATGTCGGGAACCGTGGGGCCGTTCATGGACGGAGCTGGAATTACAGGAACTTATAGTGTGGGGCGGCCAACTGGCGTACATTATAAATGGTGTAACACCGCGCGAGATGTGGCCTTACAAATAAACCGAGAACGAACCTTCCGTTTTCTGAGATGTCATAGACAATATTTTTGAATCCACTGCACTGAAACAAGGCATAATCTAATAATAGAGTGCACTGAAACAGGATTGAGACGACTATAGCCCATTTGTATTTCTCGCCATGTACAAAGTCTAAATGCGATTTATTCATCGGTGTATTTTCGCTCCGCTTCTACAAAGAATGAGAACTTATGAATTTTGAATCATCATACACACACTACATATGTCAGATGTTTCCGGATGTTATATTTTTTTATTTTATTTACGCTTCAACATGCCCAATTATAGAAACGGTGTTTCGATTTTTACAAAACATTAATTGTGACCTCACCGGGTGAGAAGCCAGTGTCAACTACAGGGCTACGCGGGCCGCCGGGAAAATGCCAAGCATCCATCAGTAAATCATAATAAAATTAGCAGTGCATTACCAGGGCACGTGGCAAAGCAGGATGCCACGGGATGGATTCCAGGGGTTTTGAAGTGGAGACCTTGGGTGAACAAAACAGGCGTTGGAGATGGGCTGAAGATATAGCAGCTGTGAGGGGGAATAAGTGGCTACAGGAAGCCAATAACAGGGAGGGATGAAAGGGTATGGAGGAGGCCTATATCTAGTAGTAGAGAAATGAAGGCTGAATAAGAAGAATCAAATTATCTAGTTTCGCAAGATGGCGTTTTTTAAATAATGCCAATCAATTGCTTACATTTTACACGTTTTTATCTAGCTTCACTCTTCAATATTTGACCCATTTCCTGATTAACAATCGCTCTTCAATTTGGTAGCGAGATGTATTCCAGATGACGTTACAATAATCGTTTGTAAAAAAAATATATTACATATAAAAAAAACGCACTTTTATAATAAAATATCAAAAGTAAAGAATATTTTTAACAGCCACAGACAGTTCTAAGAGTGATCACAGTGTGTGCTTACGTCGATAAAATATATATACACCCAACTCTTTTTTTACACGGATTTAATTTACACGATTTTAAAATAACACGGTCCAAAAGAATAATGAATACATATTTTTACCATATTATAGACAAATTATTTGTTCTAACACGATTCGCAGAAATAATTATATTTCTGGGAATCGTGTTAGAATTGTGGGGTTTTAACAATTCTACCAACGTCCATCAGAACGGTACAAAAAGTTAACAATAGCCAATGGACGAACATCTGTCCCATTTATTTTTAAAACACTTGTGTAGTCAACGGCAGGATCGAAGACGTGCTTGGTGTATTTGTATTTTTTGTGCAGTGAATGTTAGTGTAATCTGATTTTAAAAAAAAAAATTCTTTTATAAATATATTTCAGGGTATTATAATATTAAGGGTAGAAAAAATAAAAATTACTTGAAAATTTGAATATCATTGTTTATAATAATTTAAAGAATATTTTGTTTAATTCTGAGCATTGAAATTAAAGCTTTATAAAAACATCGTTGGTAATTTATTTAATAATTTAATTTGTATCATTTTCGAACAATACACCTAGGTGCGTCTTTAAAAGATATTGCATCTAATGTATAAATTTTAATTTTATACCTTCCTATACAAAAATGTGAAACAAAACGTAAAAGAAGTTACGAGAAAATGTAAATTTCGCCTGCGTTGCTAGACGATTGCCTCGAATAATCACATTTTTAATACGGAATTAGTAAATCTTATTTGAGTAAGCAATGAACCAAGAAAAACATGTAAAAAATCTAAGATTGAAATAAAATTGTTTTGTGCCGTTTCCCTAAAATCTTTTTCGATTTATCTTTGTCCTCGTCAACAATATCACTCAATTTATTCCGCCGTATTAAAGGCTCAGAGTAATAACTAATCACAGGCAACAATCAATAAGCAGTAACCGCAAAGGAGGTATCACCGGTAATATCCTCCCCCAGTTTCGCTACAATCCTCATAAAACCGCCTCACAAATACCTAACACCGAATCCAAATCTATCATTCCAGAAAGTAGTTTCTAGTTACTTCTTCCGGGAATACGGTGTGACAGGTATTTCAATCCCCCATTTTCTGCGACAAGGGTGTTTCCTTCCCTCGGCACGCGGCGGGGCGGGCCGATTCTCCCACCAATATTCGGTCGACCCCCGCCGTGCCTCGGTATTTATTCATATTTATTACAAGAACGCCACTTCTGTGGAAATTTCTGGAGAATGTGGCGCGGCCTATAATCATCGCCGCTCGTCAATCTGAATAACCGTGTCATGAAAATAAATACAAAACGAAAACAATATTTCTCGAGTGACGACGTCCGTAACTTGCTCTAATTACATGCGCTTTGGATAATTAGAGTGTGACGAGCAATTAGCGCGCGGCTCAGTTAACACCCAAGGGCCGTTATTAGTTATTATTATTTCCCGTGATTTTTAAAGAGTTTATATTTTATTTGTTAATCAACGCCCTAGTGGGCTTTTCGGACACAAGAAAATTACAAGGATTTTTATATATCTAACATAAAACATATCTAACAGAAATGAACAATAGGTATATATAAACAATGATTGGTAAACAAACATACAGCAATAATTAGAAACCTTTAACAAATTAATAATAAAGTAAAATAAAGATTATTAAACGAATATACCAGATAAATAAGAAAACAAGATAAAATAAACCAAAAAAATAAATATAAAAGACGCTATAAGGACACTTTAAAATAAATAAATATATATAATTCACCGAGAACAAAACATTAAATAAAAATTTAGTCCATTAAACTGTAATTAATTTTATCGGTATTTATACTAAGTCTAAGTAAATCTTTAATTCGGGTATGCTCTTACAACTATATAATATTTAATCAGGAACATTACTATGATATTCAAGCTGCAGACTAGATTTCTCAATAATTTATTAACCAACTCACTGGGCTTATTTATCTAACTATAATTCTACGTTATTTATATATAAAGTTTCTAAACCCCTATTAATATTAAATAATGGTTTGTTTCCAAAATATGATTGGAAAATTCAGAAAAGTTATCACTTTAAACGTGCTCCTTAATTCTAATATCAATGTTTCTATGTAGATGTGTTACTTATATAAAAGTTATTCCAATCATTACAAATTATTTTGTAATAAATTGAAAATTTTAGAAATTAGACAAAGTGTAAATTGCTAATTAAATATTATAAATAACCTTTTTGCAATCCTTTTTGATAAAAGTTATTTTTTAAATTTGTTTTCACATTAATTCCTAATTAGTTATTCAACGCCCAAATATTTATTTTTGTTTATATTAGTATCTTCATTTCCAATTTTAATTTTTAGTATACATTGCATCCTGATGAAGAGACCGTTGTCTCTAAAATATGTAGATAATTTGATAAATATTGGTATCATACAAAGTGTTTTCTTTTTATTAATATAGATAATAATAATGATTAGGAATATTTCAAGATAGGTACATATTAACGTTTGATTTGTTTTGTAGAAATTTTAGTTTTGTACAGCTTACTTCAAAGTACTAGTTTATCTAACATATGAACGAGCATCGCTGATTTAATAAAACAAACATGTTTTTTACAAAACATATTTTTAATCAATTTTTCATCAGCATGAAAAGATTAATAACTTACAAAACGATGAAAATTTTATACACTTTGATTAAGTGAAATTATAATTGAGAGTAATTTTTTAATTAACGATTGAAGACATTTACAACACAGAGTTAATGCAATACCTATTGGGATATCCTTTAGATACAGACCTTTTGAAAGTGTATACCATTCATGAAAATACTGAATCGCAATGAAACGTAATACTGGTATAATGAATCATTTCTTCTCTTAAACCTCCGGAACCATCTCAATACTTCATTTCCCAAGCATTTAAAAAATTATGTTAAGACCTCTGAACATAAAATTTAAACTGTGGGGCGATGGTTAGCTATGACATTTTTTATGTCAAAGAAACCTTTTTAACAATATATAACTATATTTTTAACAATAACGTAGATAGTAGAAGAATAATTAAATTCAACTAACAACCTCTTTTGGAATTTACAGTATATTTTGAACCCAAGAACAGATCAGGATTTTCAATTAATATAAAAATTAATTAAATTAAATTAATTAAATTAATTAATTAAATAGTACGCAAGTATTGTGGATAAAATTTAAATTTAAATTAAAAATATTAAAAAACAGAAAATTTCTTAAAAAAATAAAAACGAAAATATAAAGAAAGAAATTTTTTTATTGTCTTGCCAAAAAAAATGTTTCATAGGGATTGCCAACAAATCATTATTTACATCGTAGTGATTGACGGTAATTTCAAAGCAGTATTGAATTGGAGACAGCAATCTGCGACGTCATTACTTTAATTTAACTGGGTTTTTATATATTGTGAATAGCAGTAAATAATTTTCGATACATCATATCAATTATTTAAATTATCCGATATACGTACAATTACATAACAGCATGACATATTATATTGATGTGGTATTTAAATGATATGATATTTAAATTAATAATTTATAACATTCCCAAACAATATCACGCGATACTAATAAAAGAGAAGTTTTAAAGAAATGTATTTTTCTGTCTTAAAGATTGGATAAAAATAAGTAAATCAAAAGAATATTTGAAGAGATGCTTTTATAGGCTTTCTTAGAAAAAAATCGTAACTGATTTTTTGACATCACCCGTGCAGTATACAAATATAAAACACTTCTTCAGCTGTTTCTGCGGCTCTTAGTTGTGAGTGACATAATTATTAATTTTATCTGAGTGATGTGATTATTAATTTAATCTAAGTGACGTGATCATTCATTTAATCTAAGTGACGTGATAATTAATTTCAATCGAAATAATGACCAAATCATATCGAAAATAATAGTTATAAAGTATATGAAAATTTTGAAAATTTCGGTCAGGAAGTTGGTGAAAAATCAATTAGAAGATTCCACCACAACAAACGAACAACAGACAAATATAGTTAAAAAATAAAAGCGTATAAATAGCTTGCAATAAAAGCATGTAAAAACGAAATAATTCAAATAATATTTAAACAATATCAAGATGTAAAAATATTATTAATAAATAGCCGGGGACTATCTTGTAAAACAAATATTTCAAAAATACAAGTTACTGAAATTTCGACAATGAAATTAATTAATAAATTACCCGAATGTACTATTGAACGAGCATCTGAACTAAGGATAAATCTAAACTTTTTAAAGCAAATATCTGTGTTTATTAACGCTATCTTATGGTATAAATTAGTAACAAAGTGTCTTGAAGACGGTAAGTAAAAGCATCGTTTGCTACAAAAAACATGGTACTAGATTCACTTACTGCTCATACCGAAGGCACCTAAGATATATGGTCAAAGGACATTTAAACATGATATACCGAAAATATCAAATAAACTCCCACGAAATAGAATATTAAAATGGCCTTAAAGAAAAATGAATGGAATTACTTATCAATAAGAATTATTTATACTGATTTAGTGAGACACTTACCTTGGTTATTTTTGTTAATTTATTATGATCACTAGACGTACACCCGTGAAAAATCACGGAACATAATCAAAGTATTTTTTTTTTATTTATTTACACATAATAAGAAGCCTGTCAAACGTAGGCGGCGTAAATTAATGGTTAGCGTCTTAGCTAATCCCTGATCTTATGTGTAATATACTCGTATATGTGGGGTATGGATGCAAAACCGCTCCTATTCATATGGGCTCCATTAGGATAGTGGCAGTTATCTTTACACCTATCTATACGCCACATATAGTATATTTTTGACGGGCCATGGAGAATTAATGGTGAAGTTACGGGGCGGACAGACAGCTAAATTATTAACTCACGTTTTTTTAACTTTGTTATTTTACCTTGTTTACAAAAAAATACCTACTCACAAGCCCGTCTTGCAGATTAGTGGTTTTTTTTTAAATGATCAATTATTAAATAAAATTACTTTTAACAACAGACAAAGTTCTCAATATTAAAAAATAATACAGACAAAACTGTTTTTATAATTATTCGTTTTGATGTACCAGTAAATACCTAGTGTTAAGTGCATACGCACCCGTATATTGTTCCCAAAAACAAGCTACCATTTAAGTAAATATATTGTAAGTGAAATGATTTAGTATTAAATTAAGTATCGCTATTTTACGTCACAGCTCAGTCTAAGGGCGACCGATACATCAACTTGATAGCCGTTATACGTCAACTTGATGGGTATGGGATTTGAGTTCCGGAACTTTTGGTCTGTACGCGATAGTGCTACCAACTCGACTATCAAACGCGTCGGTTAAGCTGTATCCTGAAAGCACGTATAAAATAAGCAACCCGAAAGTGAATTATTGTTTCCGTGAAATTATTTTCAACATCCGTAATGCGGACTTGAAATAGTGTGGAAATAATATTTTAATGCCAGTTGCGGGAATTTTGTTTGACCAATGTTAACGGAAATGAATTATTTTGTGTGTCCGTGTAATACGTAGGATGTAAAAGATCTAATCCACAATACTTACTTTCAATACTTATCCATAACACTTCATAGTTTATAGAAATACTAAATGTAAGATTATTGCAACGAAATGGCAAAAGAGATTACGTACAGATTCCTTGAACTACATTCTGAAACAAACAACCACACTTTGGAATTAGATATATCATCAGAGAAACAACTGGAAAAGCCTAGAAGCAACGAGAACCTTCTCTTAAACACTAGAAAAATTTAGGAGGTTCGATAATCCAGTTTATGGATACAAATAGCGCTCTACGCAAGCCGCGCGGAGTTGTCATGGTTGACAGTTCGTTCAGTGCGAAATCGGTGCGAAGTAAGCGCTAGTCGCGAGATGATGGCCAGTTGTGAATTGCGAAGCGATAAACAAAACGATTAATTGAGCGAAGTACCTAATTGGCGAAATAAATAAATACGATAAATACTATGAGTGAAATCGGATGGAATGTTCTAGTGAATGTTAAATACGTGTTACCCAGCGATAAAAATAATAATAAAGTATTCATTTACGAGTGATATACTGTAAAATTGTGTACTTTAAATAACAGCGTTAAGTTTAATTCGTTTTATGTGACTTTGTATATCGAAGAGTTAATTAATTCTTAATTAATAAATCGCTAACATTTTCCAGTGTTTTCATTCATTCCTCCCGCAGCCACGATACGTGACATTATTTTCGACATCCATAATACGAACTTGAAAAAGTGTGGAAATAATGTTTTAATGCCAAATGCAGAAATTTTGCTTGATCAATATTAACGGAAATGAAAAACTTTTTTGTGTGTCAGTGTAATATACACCGAGTGTAATAGATCTTTTCAACAATACTTTCTCCAATACTTATCCATAATACTTTGTAGGTAGATTTTTGTCTAAATTATGAGTCAAAAATGTTCAAGAAACTGTATTTTAAAATCAATAGTTATGGAGATATTGCAATTTTTTTCAATATTTTATATTTTATAATATAGGACATATAATACAATTTATAATAAAATATATAATATCGATATCGACACCGACACTCAGGAACGTGCCCAAGGGATAGTTGAGTGACGACACTAAAAATTGTAATCAACTTAAAAAAATATATGTGTAAAATGTATGTAAATTTGGATTCTTAATAAATAAAAAAATAAAAAATATGACTTATTTTCAGTTGTTAAAACGTTGGTATATCGTTTAATTATGTAACTTATTTAAGCAGAAATATTTAAAATTCATTCATATTCCTACTTATCTTGGAGAAGTTTGAACACGAATTTTTTGTATTAATTGTTAATGATTTTTTAATATTCGAAACAAGTTACTTTAATGATAGTTCAACATTTAATAAAAGAAAAGTTATAAATACTGAAAAAAATGTCAACTTTGAAGCCACTTAAGTCCATAACTATTGATATTAGGACATTGTTGCAAGAACGTTTTCGTCTCACAATATAGATAGAAATCAACCTGTAAAGTACTGTGGACTAACTCTGTTACTCCATGTATGTGTGATATTAAACATACGTTCGGAAATAAATTTAAATTAAATATTTATCTGGCAGAAATTATAAAATAATAAAATCTAAAATCTATATAATATGTTAATTATTATGATCGGAAAATTAGGAGCTATACATATATCTCTTATTTCGGTTATTTTTCCAAATATATTCAAACGATTAAGTTATGCCTCTTGTTCTCACTGCATGTCCCTGCAGTGGAGATAATACGTTTTTTTGCTAAATGACCGTGTTGTCAGTTAAATATTCATTTGTCGCGGCTCTTTTCCATATTTTGAAAATATACTTTGCATACTTTTTAGGCGCATTTAAAAGCTCTCAAAGAAATCAGTTTGCAAGTAGGTACTTACGTCATTCATTTTTAAAACGAAAGAAAACATTCTCATGTCTGAATGTAATCATAAAATTTGCATTTAGTTATTTTCCTTTTTCACATTTTCCGCGGCGTTATACAAGCGTAAGTGGCAAAAAGTACGATTGTATTTTAAAATTGTTCTCTCTCTCCAACTCTGCTTGTTTATCTCTCTCTCCAACTACGCTGTTGAGGAGTTCAAAGTATTTTTTTACAAGTCATCTTTTGTTGAATGGCACAAAGCGGTGCTCGGCGTTCTACAACTTGTTTCTTTTGACGATCTTGCGAACAGTGGGGATGAAATAATGTTAACGAAATAACTCGGAGATGGAAATGAATACGTTAGCGACCATTAAAAACATCCAAAGGTAAAAATGCGAAGCATTCTGAAGGAAATATTGTGATCATTTCAAGAAAAGATCTAAGAAATCATTCGGAAAATATAAAAATTATATTAAATTAACTTGAAATTGGCTGATTTCAGAGGAAGAAAATCGAGTCATTGAATCCCAGTTGCAAAATTTTCGTTGTCTGTCCGTCCGTCCGCCCGTCCATCGTAACTTTAAAGTATTTTTTAATATAAACAAATTAATACTTATTCTTTAATAACCGACCTGTAAAATTACTGTCATTTTTGACGGGTTACAACTAGTTCTTTATAATAATTTAAATAAGCAATAAACATAACGCATACAAATTCGTCAATTTTTACACAACCACAATGAATAAATCGAAGGGTTTTATTTTTCAAATGATAGGATTAAACTTCTTTTTCACCATTTATTTATTGAAAATATCACTTGTATTAAATTAAATTAAATTCGCGTCCGGTTTATGGTAAATTAATAAAAACTATAAATTGTTTAAGTGTTTCATTTGCCTTCCAAAGCCACGTCCCGTGACAATATTATTTAAAATTACTAAATAGTGAATATACTTTATTTTTACTAAATACTTTATTTTTAATCACATGAATTTAATTGTAAAAACTAACCGGTTTTAGTAAGATAAAATAATTTTTACAACATTTTTTTATCACATCCCCCTAGACAATTGATTACGTAGGTACTTTAGGTATTTAATTTATGGAACATATATTTTGCGTCCGTCTTAAAGATACAGTGGTCCGACGTTAAAAAATATCAACATGGTTCATCCAAAATTTATTATTTCTTTTACCACACTTGACTTTTTACCATAATTACCTTCACCTGTTTGTCTGGACGGAATGTTACCGGCTTCCCAATATCCAATTGAGCTGAAATTTTACACACGGACGTATGCTCGGTAACAATACTTGAATCAATCACATCGTAAGTAATTAATCAAAGTTTTAAATGGGAAATTATAAAATCAATAATTACAAAAATAATTAATATTATTTTTTATGCCTATATTTAAATGTAATAAATTTACATGCTTATATTTAAATGTACATACTAAAAAGTAAAAATGAAATTTCGGCCAAAAATTTTTTGCCTCACTCTCCAAATAAAAAGCGTGGGAGCTTTCCCTTCATCAATAACAGAATTCTTTAATCTACATATATCAATATCGTAAGCGCCCACGTTTTATTTGGAAAACATTTTTTGAGTTAAAATTAATTTTACATTTTTGCCGACATTCAATTAAATAATGATAACTTTTGATTATTATTACATTCGTTTTCAAAGCTAATTGCAAAGGCCAATCGCGCTGGTGGGGGTGATAATAATAATAATAATTAAAGCCTACAGAAAATATTTGGTTTCAAGCGAAGACTTAATTTGTTCCGCAGACAAAACTTCGGCGCCATCAAATGGAGTCGTTAATCCGAGAGCGAAAGTTGCTCGTGAATAATTAACCGTGGAAAACCTTTTAAACGGGCCGGCGATACACCAAACATTTCTTACAAAACTTTCTGGCCAAAGGGAATTGTGAGAATCACACTAATGACCTCGATATCTGCCCGACCCTCGCTTCGAAATGAGCACCCGTCCCGCAGACAATTTATTCGCTTTTAACATCAAACCATTTTTAATGCTGCAAAATCGTAAGCAACTTTACTTTGGGTTATTGTAATAAATTATACACCAAAATTTTTCATCGCTTTCAGTTATGAGGGACTCAAATAATCCCAAGTGATGATAATTTAGAATGTCCGTCCGTTACTTCCTATCCAATTAATATAAGCAATTAATTAGTATAAGCTAATCTCATCCGTTTTCGAAATTAGTATGATTGAAAATCGCTATAAAATGAAAACATTGACAAAGTTTTTTTTATTGTACATTGACGAAATAGATTAAAATGTTTCAGTTAAACGCAAATTAAAAGTAATAAGTGCATCCATTACTAAAAAGCCATCATAATCAAAATAAATCATTCTCCATGTACCAGATGGCTCAACTAATAATGATGCATTCTATAATAATGAGATATAAAGATACATTATTCTCTATTTAATAATGTCCTTCACTAACATTATCAAGACGCTAAGCTACTCTGGACAGCGCTGTTCCCACAGCCTTAACAGGCGGCCGAAATATATATATTATAAGTAAATCATTTTGACGAGTTACAGCTACTTATTAATAAATCTTAATTAAGGGGAAATACCTATCTAGACATTTCGAAAAAAAAAATTTTTTTAATTTTTGCATTTTCTTAAAGCTTGAGGTCTTAAGAATGTCGGGTGAAAATTTCAAGCAAAATTTAAAATATATTAAATAAAGCTGATAAAAGTGGCATCTCTTTGCTGATTACGCGCCGCGCTGCACGGCGCAGCGCAACACGCAGGTAGCTGCCAGTCGGGCTCTTTCATAATAGAAACGTAATACTTTCAATTATTTTTTTGAAGAGTATAAATTCTAAGCAAGGTGGATGACTTATATTATGGACCTGGAATCGATGATTTTATAAAAGTTGAGAGATGTCGCGATTTATTCATTGCTCTATTTTCAAACCTGTTTTACTCGAAACCATATTTTTAAAATCGGTGACCAAAATATCTCGGCAACCACTGAATCGATCAACTTGAAATTTCTAGTGGTTATTCAATACATAATTATCTAGCCTTTGTCGTAGTAATTTTAAGTGACTTGATTTTTTTATTCGTCATAATAAACTCGATTTTTTTCCTAAAAACCTCTATTTTAAATTCAAACGCCTGCCATTTTGTCAAAAATTTATATTTTCAAAAACAAGTCAAAGACTAAGTTATAGTGTCAATTTTGATAATCTTTTTTTTTATTCTGATGATTACAGATGCAGTGGAAGTGGTCTGCGCGGAGACCTTTTTTTCGGCAGTCGACAGAACACAAGAATTTTCCGCCAGTGTTGAATATATTTTTGTAAAAATAATTTAACTATTCTTAAAAGTATTTTCTTTCATGTACAAATGATACCAATACCATAATTCATATAGGTTTTCTTTAAAAAATAACAAAAATTGTCTTTTTTCGCGCTTTGTAAGATTAAGATCTTCGTTGATGCATCAAGAATTTATTTGAATGCACAGTGTCGTTTTTAGACGCCAGTCACTAAAAACGAAAAAAGAAAGATGGCGGTCACCTATCAGTAGCCGATATACGGTGCGGCGCAGCAGTCGCCTTTTTGATATTACGTACACTACCAAACTCTATATCTATCATTTATGCCTACACAGCCTTGGAAAATATTATATAAAAAATATATATAGGTATACCACAAAAAAAACATGAAAATGTGAACCCTATATTTTGTTGGGTCTATCTTTCATTTCTTCGAGTTTCTTTTTAGAGTTTTCGGACACATTATAATATGATTTCATATATTTTTAAATGTATTATATATTTTTAAAATGGTTACTTTATTTATTTTTTTTTATTTTTTTTTCTTTTTTTATTATTTATTTAGTTATTTTTAAATGCTTTTTTAATAATTTTTAATAATTTAATAATAAAATTTAAATTAATAGTAAAGGTTATTTTTAAAATGCAAAATAAGTTAAAAATAATTAAAGTCGAATTACAGGTCCATTTTGTACTCATGGCACTGTAGAGTACAGTCGGCCATTGACGATTCTGTTGCCAGTTATTTTTTTGTTACAGTTTTGTTTAACGTTTAATCATTTTATGAAATAATATTGCTCATATCTTCAAGATAAAATTGTCAACCTGGCGACGCAAGAGTAGGGCCGATACGGGAGCCGTCGGCTCATAGAACGGCCCTGGGAAAGTGGTGGGTCCCCATTCATTCATCATTGCTCATCTCTTCATACTATTAATGACTCTGCCAGTGCCCTGCATTAGCTGAAACTAGTAGATACAGAAAAAAAAATTGACTTAAATTGAATAGTATCTATATTTTACACTCTATTAATATAACGGACAACCACCAAAAAATTTCGGAATGTGTTTAATTTATGTACATGCACGTATTGCACGTGGTAATATAACTTTGTCTCTTTCTCGCGTATCGATACACAATACATCCTAAAGTGCCATGATCAAAAAATCGAACTGTAATACTACTACAAAATACATAAACAAAAATATCTGTGTAAAGAAGTAAAAAAAACAGATAAAAATACATTTATTAGACACTTTTTATTATTTATTAGACCATTTATATTAAATTGTGAGTTATATACTGATCTGCGGTGTATTCCCTCGAGTCTTTCATACGTCGCGTCATTTCGACCACCATATCGAATTTAATGCACCGCACGCGTGATATTTTCCAAACTTACGCAATACATTTGTTCACCCACCACGTCACGCCATCACCGAGGATGTTTTGCCATATAATTTATTACTTCACTGATATTATAAAAATACGCCAAACAATTTAAATAGCCTAACAAAACGGGCACAAATGCGAGTTAAACTAACGTCTAACATTTTTTTTCCGTTCCGCATATTTTCCCCATTTATGCCGAAGCCAGTCCCAAACGATAAAAGGTTTGAAACTATTTCAAAACAACTATCTCCATTCTTGCCAAAGAAACGGGCCAGAAACTTGAGCGAACTTGAGAATCTTGAAAAAAAGGTTTCAATATTAAATCATCGACCGTGAACCATATTCACGGAATCCCCCAAGGGGATTGGCAATACAGTAAAAAAATTCTTTCGCAACGTCTTTAAAAATATGTAATTATTAATTAAAGCACTTTTGTTTTTATGGCGCTCGTATTTTTCATATCAATTTTTCATAAGATTATTTTTGAGACCTTTTGTACAATAACAATAATAACATTTCGTCTCAAGGCCGCTTTACACCTCAACATGTCAGTCATATTGGTATTTAAAATGAAAAAAATGTTTGCAAACTTACAGATACGATTTTTTTTGAAAATGTGAATCTTTTAAATTTATTATACGGAGGGTAGAGTTTCATGTTTTTGGGTCCTGCAACTAAAGTAAAAGCCAACTTAAGGATTGGGCACCTAACGTTCAAGGTATCTGTTTTTTTTCAAAATTGCAATTTTTTTATCATTTGAAAATATAATAAAAACTGTCTATCATCATCATCAAGCTTCCACTATCGAGTAGTGTCCGCACTACACTTACACAGTCTTACTCTGTTATTTTACTTATGCATCTTCACTTGCTACCGGTGCATATCACAAGTAAGAAATAAAAATCATACGCAATACTCATTCATTATACCACCACGCCTTCCCTAAAAAAGTTTCTTATGCTCTGTTCCATATTTCGGAATGTTAAAAGATTGCAAGCTTTTGGACCTGCAAACGCCTGTTTACTGAACTTTGGCAATGGCTGAAGGGTTCTACAACCCTTTCTTCAGATAAAGTAGAGTTTGGGGTCAATCATTCAAGGATACGAATGTACCACCTCGTACATAATAATATATAACACTACAGATATTTCCGGTATTTAGAATTCTAATGAAACAAAAAATTTAATATGATTAATATTAAAAAGTTATGCAAAATGAAATCTTGAAGGTAAAGGTTCTTACCGTTAGTGTGCAGCATATCTCTTTCCTTTTCCGGTGGGTCGTACATTTGTCTCAGTACGTGCAGGTCGTATCCAGCATCCCCCTCGCCGCCTCCCTCGTCCTCGTAGTTGATGATATTCTCCCTGATATCGTCCAGCTCTTTCTCCGCCCAGCCCTCGGATCGCCGACGGTGGACCACCACAGCCAACAATAGAACTGAAGAGAATGGTGGTATTAGAAATACGTAAAAATAAATTATGGGAAGGTTCTGAAGATAAACCTTGAAATGGAGCATCAATGACAGCATATTCGTTATTAACGAAAGTAAAAAAATAACGGAAGGGAAAGGGATAAAAAAAATAAGAGTACCTACATAGTGTGAGGTCGTATCCAACTACAAGTGTAAAGAATAAAATAGTAAAATAAGCTAAACTTATTCTGAACTATGAAAGCACTGCCAGGTGACATAACTAGGTAAGGTTTCACCATTAAGTAAATTTTTTAATGCCGCCCTATTATTTTAATTCGCTCCTCTAATATTTTTATGTTATTTAAAATTTAAATATAATTGTTATTTAGTGAGAATTTTTTTCCTTTCGACCCGTCCACGACAATCGGGTCTTGGTAATTTTGGTGATTAAATTTGGCAGCACCATAGAAAACTATAAAGATAAAGCGCTGAATTCATGTTATTTTTTGGAATCGTATTATTTTATGGTCCGATATATTTCAACGCAATACTGCCGCTTTTAGCCGAATTTTACGGGTCATGCCTGTGGAAATTTTCTAAATACATTTCTTTGAATTGCTTTCGCGCAATTTGAAGAAATAAATTGTGTGTGCCTTAAATTTCCCTTCATTGATTCAATTTCACTTTTTTTATATAAGACGGTAATTCAAATAAACGCGTATTTTTTTTTTCATTTCTCCGCAGTTTGCAGCTCCTTAGAATTTGCCGCCCTTGAGCACCGCGCAACACGCTTACGCCGACGGGACGTCCCTGACTACTCGCATTAATCCAAAATATAACACGGAGTATAATGAAGGTAATGTCAGAAGAGTAAAACTATAATATCACTTGCCAACATGTTTTACGCGCAAAAATTCACATAACTTGTTCTCCAGAATAATTTTATAACGAGTGGAAATGTCAAAGTCGCCGAAAAAACGTGGAATTCAAATGTCAAAAGAGTAGCACAGGGGGAGTTAAAAAGGCAACACCCTTTCGGAATAAAAGTATCCAAATATAAATTTTTATATCTGAACCGAAATCATTCTGCGAGAACCCAACAACCATTTGTGAAAATCATTTTAACTTCCGCGGTCATTAAAGATAATATACCATATTTTGTTGTATAAAATTAAGCTCCACCGAAATTGAATTTTGTACACGCCATATATGAAAATGATTTTCGCTCTTGTATTTCGAATCATGACATATTCTTCATGATATTCATATGTTAAAAAATAATTGAAGTGGTACGTATCACGCAACGTACGAAAGAAAAACCTTATCGGAAAAATAACAATTTTGTTCGACGTTTTTTTCGTGTTCGGCGCCTTAAATATTAAAATCGACACATAATCTATTTAGTAAATATTCCGCGTAGGAAAATTTCAACACGGTACTCCATTAAAGGATTAAAAGGTGTATCATACGAGCACATAAAATAATAATTAACTTTTCAAACTGAGCTCGGACAACACTTTCCTAAAAACAAACAAATCGAAAATCGATATGCTAATTCTATTCGCGCCGCGCCGGCCAGTTCAGTGGGGTATGATAATAAAACTACTGGAAAACTTTGTAAAACCTATTAACTGGTAGTCTGTTAAAGGCGCAAGCCAAATGATCAGCTCGGCGGGTGAAGGAAAATGAAAAAAATGCGAAATAACTTTCGTAGCGGGACGCTAGGTGCAGAGTCGTTTTAAAGTTTTCAAGCACCGGAGATTGCGAACGATCGCCGAGTGGTGGACAACAAATCTCAAATACGTGTTTCGTGGAAGCGAATGGAGGATTAACGAGACATTTAGGTCAAGGCTAATGCAAAAATAATTGGCCGACTGCTACGGATGAGCTGTAAATAGTTAATTAATTCATTGAAATCAGAAATTCATGAGTTTAGTGGAACCCATGGATAGGGCATCCGATAATGTATTTTCAGTCTATTTGGGGACCTGCGTACGTATGCAGGAAACTCGGAAAGTTCTCAGCCTAACCTATAAATAATGGTGATTGAAAAATTATTTTTTAATCCAATCACGTTCCAAAAGCCCTAGTCGTGTGTACAAAAATATAACATTAATAACAAAACAATTTTATTTTTATTTTTCTGATTGTGAGCCTTCACTCTTAGGGTAGTTTTTAAGTCTAGTGGATAAAATACTCGCCCAGTGACGTGTTTGAGTGGTGGGTTCGCGTCTCTTTTCATGGAACACGTGTACTATTTTCATAGCACAAGCACATTTAAATAAGTTATTTAATATTAATAATATTTTTACTGTTTCCGAGGTAAGTTTGCACAACTCCACAATCACATATAGTGTCTCATAGTCATAATATCAAAAACTTCTCGGAGTCTGCTACATGCGATTTTGAATAGAAAATATTCATTACACTTTGGGTGAAATGTCGACAGTTACGGAGATATTTCTACAACTCCTTTGAAATTAATTCTTAGTCTTTCTTAAAAAGCTTTTCCCGAGTTATATGTGCTATGGTATTATCAATGATATTTTCGAATTAGACACAGGTTGATTATCGACCATACGTCTACAGCATCCTTCGATACTTTAAAAGACTTTATAAAACTTTACAGAGATCTGCGGTACTTAGAAAAATGAAGGATAGACGAAGTAGGAACAGATCGACAAGGGAGCGAGTAGAGTGGAGTAAGAAGACACTCTACTCTCTCCAGTAATAACACACTGTCTAGGATATAATTGGTGGAGAAAGTAGGGATGACAAGGATCACGATCCTTAATTTATAATTTAACTATCCTTAATTTTGTACCTTCATATGCTTTGGACTCTACATAATAAAAAAATAAATAATAATGGAAAATTGATACAGTGGTTTTTTCGTAAGAATTTTTCTTTAAGTGTGCTTTCAGTCCGAGCATTTAAAATTTAAAATTATTTCCAAGTTTATGGATGCGTTTTTTGAAAAACTGCGTTATCAGTCCTTTTAAACGCTTTTATTTAGCATCACTTTACAAGAAAAAGAGACAAATCTTATGACAATATTTGACCAACTTCCTAACCAATAGGCGCTCTGAAATTTGGCAGAGAGACATATTCCGGATGACTATACAATAATCATTCATCAATATTTCAAAGTCAATTAAATTATTTAGAAAATGTATATAAACATGCTGACATTTAACATGCCAGTGACATCTGTCAGTTTGTTTTATTTCAAAAGTGACATTTGAGTTTCGGGAAAGAAATATATCCTCGATGCAATGCGAATTGATTATAAAGATTAATGTGACGAAGACAAAAAATATTTAAAAAATATTATATAAAAAAAAAATGTTTTGCAAAAAATGAGAAAAAGCAGAAAATACTTTTTTATCAGCCACAGTACCCCTCTGTATATATCATGTAAATAAAATACGGATGTTAATAAAATCAGAAGCGCGGGCGGATATAATCAGTCAGTATGTGTTAAATATAACTATGTATAACGAATAACATTACATTTCCTAACACTGTGTTTACCATTATATTAGCCTTGTTTCCCTTAAATACCGAAATAAACAGCCCCTCTGCCTGAATAGGTTGACAGCACACTGCATTTAGGTTAGTTATAAATATTGATGACGATAGGGACTGCTCCTCTTGAAGCTACAAGTATATGACAAGTCAAAGTTTAATTTAGTGTAAATTAAAACAATCATGTTGCACCACAGATTAACCGCCATACCATTTAAATACACAACTGAAAACGTCATGAAAAAATAAATAATGTAACAGGTAACTTACTTAGTAAGATGAAGATACAGATGAAAATGGCAACTAGGAAGTTGGTATCGATGCCAAAGGACACGGCCTTAGCCATGCTCAATTGGCACCCAGGATCAGCATTCTTGGCAGCACTCGGCACTCCCAGATTGTAAGTCTAGAGGAAAATAAAACTTTTGGTTGATTTTTTTTTAATGTGTATTAATGTGTAAACATATAAGCTCTTATCAATTCAGGAATCAGAGTTCCCGCAATGAAAATAAGGATGATTTAGTTCAACAACCGAGATCTATTGATTATTTTTTTTACATTGTTATGCACATCTTTTATAAATTCATAGACGAGACTATATTAATTGAAAAAGCTGATCTCATCGTGCGTATGTGTGCGTAAGCAGATGCGCAACTTTCACACACCCACGGGAATTACGCCCGACGTTCTGACGCCCTAACGCTCGATTTGGTCATATCGAGAACAACGATGTTTACTAATCAAAAAATTATAGCAATTAATCAACGAATATGTCATTGAAACACTATTCTTGTGAACTTCTGATTCGGTTCGTTTAGTCATCTCAGTAAAAAGAATTAATAACTTTGTTTTGAAGTAAGGTCATTTTCCTATATCTTTTCTACTCATTATGCTATTATATTTATGCAGTTAGATGCTAAAACTATTTTTTTAAAACTGAATTTTGGAAACAAAGGGCAAATTTTTTTAGTTTTTATCATACTGGCGAATAAAACGATTATTTTCAAAACCGGTGGGGCAAATATATTAATTCAAAGAGTTACGCCCAAAAAGGTGAATCTTAATTTGATCAAAATAATAACAATAAGCAATACTAAACATCTCTCATATCGAACAAAGAAAACCATTCTATGGCTTGATTGAAATATTTGTATTGAAAGTAAAAAAAAAAAGTTCACCTCTTCATTGAATGTCAGGTTACTGATGCAGCCAGCAAATCCATTATCAGTTGGAGTGTGTTTCCAACCAAACGAGTTTCCTAATCTTTGAAGATTTATACTAGCTCCACCTAATTGCAACGGTCCATTTACTGAAATATAAAAAAAAATGTTTAAAATTCCATTTCTAACTCATATATTGTAGGGTTCAGTGAAATAGACCACGATATTTCAGGACTTACCATTCAGGAACTCGTTGGGCGGCACGGGCGCAGCAAGGTTCATACAAGAAGACAGCTTGCACCTGTCTACAAACATCTCGATGCTGGTCTTCATCAGGACTATCTCTATCAAATGTGGCTGGCCGTCGCTCACTTTCATGTGTTTGTGTTCGAGCCTCGTAGTACCGGAACCGTAGTTCACCAGCAGAACTGGATAACCATTATTCAGCTCGAGAGACATGAAATCTGAAGAAAAAATTATTCATTGTTAACATAAATTGACGTGAAGTCAAAATTTTCTGAGCAGTAAATAGATAAATTGAATCAAATTTCAGTAAGGATTCAATCGAGTTAATTACTATGTATATTACGCACATAATATTAGTGTATTGGTACCTATTAAAGTTTGTAGTATGGGTAGTGACCTATTAGTAGCCGATGTGCAGTACAGCAAAGCGGATTGTTTGATAATCTAAAAACTTCGTGGAAGTCTTATTCATTTAATTTTGAATGGAAAATACTCTTACACTTTGGATGGAATGTCGACAGTTACAGAGACGAGCACTTTCAAAGTTTGTATTTTTTCTCTTTATCTTATCCGACTTATTTTTATGTAGAACGATGGACAATCACTACAGCAACTTACATGAAATATTGAGAATTCATTCGCTTTAACACAACTCAAATAAAAAGACGAAAACTTTTGAAAAATTATTTTTAAAATTTTTTTCACAGCGAATGAATTTTTAACATTCCAACTGATAAATAAGCTTAAAAACTACCTAAAATTTTCTACTAGCTTCGGGACACCCTGTATATTGTTTTTAAACGGGCTGGCACGCACATCAAGCCGATTGAATCCTCGAGTAAAACTAGTACATCGCAATTGATCTATACCAACCTTGGACATTCAGGAGCGGGTTGTGCCTGAGCGGCCCAGCGAAGAAGACGAGCCCCATGTCGGCAGACGAGGTGATGGTGATCGAGAGGCGGCCTTCCGCGCAGGCTCGCGGAGATGGGTACATGGCCCAGCCGTCCCCGTGGAAGCCCACTGCGGTCTGCTCACAGCGGGGACCTCCCAACCCTGGTGGGCACTCGCATCTGTCAGAGAATGGAGTACCTGAAAAAAAAATGTTTTCAAATAATCACAAAATTTTAAGTCCATCCTTCAATATTTGGTTTCGCGAACACCACCTTCTGTTCCTTTGCGTTCGACCCCTGTAGCATACATCGCACACTTAGTGCAAGACTATCGCGGGTAAGACCCGTTCAGTCAAAGGATATTATGTGTCATTGATGCTATATATCCAAAAGGAACGGGTCTAAAAGGCACGTTTGTTCGAACGATTATCACCTCCCGAAAAAAAAGTCGAGTTTTGAATGTCAACTTATTTGTGTACATGGTTAGTTCTATAAGTACCAAAATATTATCTTTGTGCGACTTTCCGTTACTGTTTTGCAAGGAAAAGTGATACATTACATTTGATGAATTTTTCTTTAAATCGAAGGCAAACCATCACAGCGATCCATTCTCTATTCTTTCTACTACGGAACAACCAGAATTCATTCCCTTGTAATTTGTTCACTCCTCACTCTATCGTAAAAATATTTTCCACCGGAGATGTAAAATGTCTTCACAAGTATAGAGCACGTGGAATTCAAGATCAACGAAATCTATCACGTGACTAAAATATGAATGGAAAGGGGATCGAAGCCTCAACCTTTGGCATGTTTGCATCTACAAAGGTATCTATAGTATTTATATATACCTACAAAAGTACCTATAGTATCTAAAATACTTAAGCGTGATTTTAAGCAGATTCTAAACTTAACATTTACGAGTATATTTATTTAGCATAATAGGGTAAATCAATATAATAGGGATGAGAAAACCATTAACGTAAAGTTATAAAATATATTTTCCATACCTCCATTCAAGCAGATGAGTGGTTCGCTAAAATCGCAGGTACACTCTGGACTGACTATTGCCGAGACTCCGATGAAGCTGGTTTTGTTGGTGTAGACGGACAAGGGGACGTTCGACTTGACCAGTACATTACGGCAGGAGTCTTCGCAATGGACCTTCTCGATTAAGCATTCGTCAATGCTGATCATGTGGATCTTCAGACCGAGCAAAGATTCCAACTGAAGACAAAATATTATTTTGTAGAAATGAAAATTTATTATTTTTATCATGTTATTAAACACCATACAAATATAGAGATAAACATAATAATCAAAATGGATTGTCAGTAATTAAGAATTAACCCTCAAATGCACCACCTTCTAAATTAATTTTTTTTGATATTATCAATAAAATTGAAAGGGAAAAATAAAAAAAATATATAATTATATAAGCACTTTGCATTTATACGACTAACTATACATTGCTATTAAAAAAATACTTTTTAGTCATTTATTTTATGAACCTTTAAATACAGAGGGTCTCGTATCTAGTAGAAAAAAATTCGGGAGCGTCTTCTTCATTCAGTTTTGAATAGAAAATGTTCATTACATTTTAAGTGATACGTCGACAGATACGGAGATAAGACATCTAAGTTGTATTTGCATTTTTAATGTTTCTAAAACATTCATATCATTACACTCCAATGTTTCTAAAACGTTAGACATCACTGCAGTAACATATATGGAGTATTGAAAATTCATACGATACAAGTCAAATAAATGACATAAACCTCAATTTCTGCAAAATGAATGAATTTTTAATATACCATATATAAGTAACTGTAGTGATTCGCTGATAGTGATAGCTCAACGTTTCACATAAAATAAGTCAAATATATTAATAAAAAAAATATACGCTGTTTATCTCCATAACTGTCGACATTTCAAAAAAATATTTTTTATTCAAAATTGAATATAGAAGACTCCCCCAAATACGAGATTCGAGAATTCTTAATAGAATAAATTTAAACAACATTTTTCACAAATCACACTTTTAACAAGTGCACGAGATTTTTTTGGTCCAGAATGACAGTTATACACTTCAAATATAATTTGAATACTTGAATAAATATTCATAAGTTGTAAAATCGGGATGAAAGCAAAGAAGGAATCTTTTAAAATAGTAAAATAGTTCAAGTCAATGCTGAAAAATGAACTTGTCAATGTGTATATAGTTAATTCGTATTAACATATAAACAGTATTAACATGAATGCAGGAAGCATTTAAGGGCTAACTTTTATGAAAAATATTACAATGGTACATCATTTCAAAGAAGTTACAACAGTTAGATAAAACAAATATACATACATCGTTGGTGTGAGCCGACGTCAGAGCGTTCATCTTTTCTGGGGGGTAGTAGGGCGAGCCATGGGCGGACCAGCGGACGTCCAGGAAGGATTCGTTGACAGTCGGCTTATTGTACACCGTAAACACGTCCACATTCTCCAAACTGGCGTTAAGGATCACCGACAGCTGCTGATGGAGAATGTCCTTTTTGCTGAGACCCTGAAAATATTTCCTCGATAACATCCCGAAAGCAATGACAATAAAAATAATAACAATAACAAACAGGAATACGAATGGCCCAGTGCAAAAATGTCCTTGATAAAAGAAAATCAAATTATTTTAAATCCGACTCATGTTACACGCAAGTGTTGTTATTAATTATTATTATGTCCCGTGATTTTTGACGGGTTAGCGGTTAGTATTCAATAAAAGTTTTACAGATTAATTTTTAGAGAATATTATTTTATAAATATTATTTTTACACGAAGTACAAAACCGCATCTACACATACGAACTTTTAAATATTTGCCTACCCAATATTTAGTACCCAATGAGGCTGGAATTATGAATGTTTAAGACGTATAAAGCATTAATGTACTTTGCATAATAATGAACGTATTTTTAATTAAAAATAAATAAATATACGGTAATTATTGATAATTCATCATTTTTTTATTCATTTTCATTTAGTATGTATAAATTAAAGTAAAACGTATAATATAGCACAACATGTATGTACCTTAATGAAAACTAATATTATTTCAGGGTTATTTTGAAGATTCCCCCAATAAATAAAATTTTATTAATTTAAAAGATAGTTAAATTAATTACATTAAAGTGTATTTATTAACTATACTATATGTATGTTTATTGTAATAACCGTTTTATCTAGACTTTTATTTTTAATTTTAATAAAAATATATCTATACACTTGCATACTTTACACCAAAATAACGCCAATAATATTTCAGAAGCAAAAAGGAATATTAAAATGAGAATAGGTATCTCTATTGTAGAAATATGTAGGCACCTACGTATTTTTTAAAATTGCCAATTCAAATAGCGAAGTTTCTCGAAACACCTTTTTTATCGTCAACATTTGAAATTTTTAACGGAAGAAGTGATAATTTATAAGGAAACTAGGAGATAGGAATACAGTTAGCCCGCTAGAAAATTTTCAAAGAAGAAAAAAGTGGGCTCGAGGGAAAGATGGTATCTTTGAAAAAACAACTTTCACAACAAAACGGGTGCAAGAGAACCAACAATCGGGAAATTTCTGGAATATTTCCCCCGGTTTATTTTGACAAAGGAGAGGTTGACGGAATATGCGACGATCGTTTCAGCGGAATTTCCGCTCCGAGGGCTTTCCTCAGCTGCGGAAAGAAATCGATCAAAACCGCACCTCACTCTTATTTATAGAACCTATTATTATGCGGGGATGGATCGGGATACCCGCGCGGGTCGCCGTCGAGCATCCCTTAAAAGCGCGTACGAGAGCGTAAAAATGAATACAGAAAAAAGTTAATCCGTCCTTGTGTCTGGCACACCGAGGCGGGGATTTTGAACAGGAAATTTCCGCGAGAATTATACGCGATCGCAAAATATTATTGCCAACATGTTCGAACCGCGTGGTAACGGTCTTCGTTCGCGGGGATTAATCGTGTCGTGGATTAATTAATCAAATTTCACGATTAAGTACAATTTTCAGTATTAATATTATCTTAAAATTTCACTATTGAACGGCAATAATATTATGTATTAAAATAAACTAAACAATTTATTACGGCCACCAAAATATAATAAAAATCCGATTGTTGCAAGTAAACACCAAAGTTTTACTGTACAAAACGATTATCATATCAGTGCTTACATAAGCATCTGAGTCATGGGTGCTGACTGTGAAGATTGAGCGTGCACTGGAAGTTTTTAAAAGGGAAATTTTGGGACCGGATTTAGAAAATTGATTTTGGCATATTGAAAAGTGATTCATAGGCCAGCCATGTGTGACAAATTATGATCAGTATGGTAGAAAGTGTTGCATTGTGAATTAGATTTCCGCGTTGTGTCTATTGAAACTGTTATATTACCTACTGTACAGTACCTCTCGATCCCACTCGACATTCCATGTATAAAGGGCGACATAACCGTTACAGGACAGTTTGTTGTGACAGTTCGTCGATTCACGTGATTCAGTGCGCGTACCTACTGACCAGCGATAAATTAAGAGAATACCTAGTGAAAATAGTGAAAAAAACAAAATATTCGAATATTCTAAGAGAAGTATAAAGTATTCCACAGACAAGTAATTAGTGCAAAATTAGTCCGAATTGCATAATAATGCCCTAGTTAAGTTCGTGTTTTAGGTGATAAATAAAAGTTTTAATTAATTTCACGTGTTCATTTGTTTCCCAACGCTGGTGCTGCGATCCCGTGACAATGTTTTGGAGCAAAAAATTTTCGTTATACCGGTGCGCATATGCTAGACACTCGATTTTTCGTTATGTTCATTATGATAAAATAATTAAAAGACAACATTTTAAGAAGAAGGTGCAGCGCAAAGTACCGCGGTGTAGATGTTTCGATAAACCGCTTTTAATATGCACCGAGCAAACGAAAGAGTTGTGTTCCGGGCTGTGCTCTGGCGAGCGGTCCTGCCTTGATTGCTACTCGAAACTCAATCTCAGATGAAAATCAAACAGCACAACATACGGTGAATAATGCAGCTTAGCCGGTCTTGTGCATACAATAAATATCATACACAGTTTCTAAGCCGGCTCCGAGCGCACAAAATAGCTCGTTGAATTTTCCAAAGAACACATAAATCGCTTTAGCCGGGAAAATTTGCTAAGGCTTTGGAGAGGGTATTTAAAACTTAACGGCATTTTTAATAACAAGTAAACATATTAAGGAGCAAAAGTAAAATTATTAATACGGCGATAAGCCGCACAAAAGTAGTCGAAACCACGATACAAAATAAGGCACAATCAATTGAACGAAATTAGATTTTTTATCGTATATTACAAAATGTTGGATTTTGTTGAAATTTTCTCCAGGGAATTTTGCAAATTCTTGACAGAAGAACTATTAGTAGCATAGTTAACAATAAAAAGGATCGTTGAGATGGTTTGGTCGTATGAAAGAGAGGAGAGGATAGTAAAGAAAATATATGAGGAGAGTATGAAGACAACAGAGGGCGAAAATCTTGGAATTATCAGATATTGGAGAACAACCCTGTTAAAGGTTCAGCAACCGAATGCTCATTTGTCGCTTTTTCTGTGATTTCTATGGTCGTCGCCGGCTATCGAACACTAAATAAATAATCTGCTGGCGTTCGCTGCCGTGCAATATATAGGATCATTGACTTCCAGAAGCTTCTCGAACATAGTTGTGCTCTCCACAAAATTCAAGATTATTTTAATACTTCGATTATGTGTAGTTTTGTATTTGAGAATCTTGTGATATTATTAAAATTTCGTAACTGTGGGTGGGATACAATTGTCTACTAATTAATTCTTGAGTTTAAACATCGCTGACGGAAAAAGCACATCAATTAGGAAATTCTTAAGTTTTGGTATTCCTATTTCGTATTACATTACAAATTATAAACTTTCAAAATAAAGGAACTTAAGTGAAAAAATATCAGGCAGCTTCAAATCGACCTTGGTGACAATTTATTACTCCCTTTCTTTTAACTCGTAGCGTCTGCTTGTCGGCTTGTCTGCCGAAAAAACTTTGGATCGATTTTTAACCCTTTTCCCATGATCCAATCGAGTTGAAACATTACAGGCAGACTCGTGGCGACGATAAAAATGATCTAACAGATTTTCGTTTAATTTTTTTTTATAATTATTTCAAAACTTCGATTATGTGTAGTTTTGTATTTGAGAATCTTGTGATATTATTAAAATTTCGTAACTGTGTATGGGATACAATTGTCTACTAATTAATTCTTGAGTTTAAACATCGCACACGGAAAAAGCACATCAATTACGAAATTCTTAAGTTTTGGTATTCCTATTTCGTATTACATTACAAATAATAAACTTTCAAAATAAAGGAACTTAAGTGAAAAAATATCAGGCAGCTTCACATTGACCTTGGTGACAATTTATTACTCCCTTTCTTTTAACTCGTAGCGTCTACTTGTCTGCTTGTCGGCTTGTCTGCCGAAAAAACTTTGGATCGATTTTTAACCCTTTTCCCATGATCCAATCGAGCTGAAACTTTACAGGCAGACTCGAGGCGATGATAAAAATGATCTTACAAATTTTCGTTTAATTTTTTTTTCTAATTATAGTATAATTTTGGATATTTCGAAATTTTTAATTACTCCCTTTCGTAGCGTCGCCCGACTCGAGCCCGACGCGTGGGGTAGGTGCGAAACCTGTTTCAACTAGTAAATGAGAAAGGGAGTATAATAAAACTTGGTTTTATAGGTTAGTTTAGATAGAAATGAGTTAGAATTAATTCGCTCAAAGAATTTATGACATGTGAATTAAATTTTACAGGGTGTCTCGTAGCCATTGAAAAAACATCGGAGGAGTTTTCTTCACTCAATTTGAAATAGAAAGTATTCTGTGCACATGAAAAAAAAATGCTTACTTTGATATCGCTCATCTCAAAATTTTTGCTAGCTTCCTAGACACCTGAGTACGTTTATGTGTGGATATTTTTTCTTAAACGTTGGTATATAATACTTAAAATAAAAATATTTTTTATTTTAGTGTTTTTATCTTCAATTTCAAAATAAATTTTTGGAGCTACACCGAATAGAGTTATAGTTTTTTGTTGACAATGTAAAATCTATAGTTAAACTTACGTTGTGTTGAACTGTGATGAAATCCTCGGCAGTTGTGTTGATGAAGCGAATTGATCCCGACTTGTCCACTGCTTCCTCGGGGATCTCTCTCACTGTCACATTGACAGTGGCTTCCACCCAGTGGAACGGAATCATGGGTGGATTCGCTTCGGTTACCTGAAAATAAATACACGTTAAATTTCCAAAATTGACAAAATAATATACATATTTCTGTTAACTTATTATTTTGTGCGAAAAACGCAATCTATGTAGAAAATATTTTTACTGAATTTTTTTTAATTTATAAAATATTAAATGTATCAGTTGTATCCGAAGAATATTGATTTGTACAGAGATGAATTAAACCTCTTCTTTATGCCTGGAGATTGCGTCATAGCGGAAGAATATCCCCCCTCGCGTATATATTCAAAACACACTTATACCACAAAAACGTGTGAAAAGTATTTATTCTTGCATAATTAAGTCCCCTAGCAAACAAAACGCATTTTTTACGATAGACCTTGTCATTTTTTATTTTTTTTAATTTCGTTCCAAACCGAGTCTCTTTAAGTAGGAACTTATTTTTGTAATAAAACTTACTTACAAAGACCTAATGCTTTTTAAGAGATTAAGGGTATTTAGTTTACCCTCTTCACAATGTTTCAAAATTTACAAGCTCGTAGTAATATTTTTAAACAAGTCAAATGTATTGGAACCTTGTATCAAAAATTTTCCAGTTAAATAAAATGTTCCCCGGATTGGAGAAATTCCACGTTAACATCCCGGTGGTAACTAAATATTTTAATCCATAGTTATCTTCTTTTGGTGCATTCAGGGTAAAATTTTAATTGTAACGGAAGTTGCGCGCGCACACGCAGCGTACGCATTTATCGGGGCGTGTAGCGAAATCATGTAGCGGGGCATGTAGCGAAAATGAAGGCCATGAATTGCACTTGATTATTATTTACTTTTCCAGTAATATTCAAATAAGTAATATTAATTTTTTATTATTATTTAATCATTAAATATTTTTTTATATGTAGATTATGAACAGGCCATTAATGAACCCGCTAAATAGTTATAGTGTGACGAAATCTATGATGGTCAAACTATTGTTACTTATAATTTATATAAATTAACTTTGTAAAAACCACTTATTTATTGAAAAAATTCAACATGTTTCGAAGCCAATGGCTTCTTCGTCAGGATAACAAAAATAATATTTAAAAATCGAAGTATAGATCAAAATATTAAAAAGTTATATATGGAAAATGATAATATAAAGTACCTACTTAACATGAAAATAAATTAAAAAGATAACTATTTGCAAAAAGGACCTGATTATTCATTTAATTACATTCAATTTACTATTTACACCCTTTCTTATTTCCAAAATTTCTAATTTATCAAATTGTGATTCTGTATAATTTGTATGTAAAATTTGTAAACCCTTATTAATATCAAAAGAATGATCCATAGCCAGAATGATGGTTAGAAAATTCGGAATAATTATTACTATTTAAACACCTTAAGTATTCCTTAACTCTAATTTCAAAATTTCTACACGTTTTTCATAAAAATAATCACAATCATTAAAAATTAATTTATAAACACCCGATATTTTAAAAAAAAATTATCCTGATCTTTATTATTTAATATGTATTTGAAGAAGCCATTAACTTCGAAACATATTGAATTTTATCAATAAATAAGTGGTTTTTACAAAGTTAATTTATATAAATTATAATTATGTCACCACAAAATAAATTTCCTATATTTGAAGAAAAAGTTATTGTTACTTACATTGAACCGGAGCAGGTAGGTGTCGTTGGGGGTGCCTTCCCTCATGGTGATCATCCCCGTTGCCCGTTGGATATCAAAGTGGGGGCTTTTTGCGCTGAAGGAGAGCCAATTGAACTCCTTGTCAGGTAAATCCCAATCGTCTGGGTCGGTCACGTATACGCGGCCGATTTCCGTGTCTGGCGCCTCGCCCTGTGAAAATTTAGAATTTTTTATGCTAACGTGTGAAATAAAGATGATTAAGTGTTTTACTTTTGGTGTTTATTTGCAACAACCAAATTAGGTTATTACGATACGGTATTCTCTGCAAGTCTTGCCACCAAATTCTGATAATGGCTAAGAGCATGAAAACTTATGTTTACAAGTCATAGGAATCATAGAGCGTAAAAATTAATTACCAACCTAAGGTGAATCAGAATAAATTTAAATTAAATGATTTTTTTACTAACTATACAAGATATAATAGTGGTGGTCAAACCATTATTTTAACCGGTTACATGTTTTTTTACACGGTTACTATGATTTGTATATATATTTGTATCTGATTGAGTTGATCATTGGTAACCGAGATTTAACTGTTGTCTAGTGCCGATGGTTGCCAATCGACTTGGAAATATCAGTTACCAATAATCGATACACACAATCAGATATTAATCTCAAATAACGGTTATTGTGTAATGGTGTAAGGATAGTCTTTTAGACGACATTAAATCTCAGTTAACAATCTTAGATAGAGCCTCAAATACACTATCATATGTAACTAGTTAAAATAACAGTTTGACTATCTAATATATACTAAGTTAATAGTGAACTAGAAAATTCTGGGCTGAAACAAGCATATTTTTCAAGTAGTTGTATTATACAAGATAATTATAATAATAATCGCAAACTAATTAAAATAATAATGAACTGATAGAACCTCCGGAAATAAGTTATACATAGCTAGGTGTACAAGAATAACAAAGGTAATATGTAATGAGAAAATATACCGAAGACATTAAATATGCAGATATGTCTGAACTGAAAACAAAAATCTAAAAATCTAAAAAAATTAGCCATTAACATTAACATTAACATTAAAAATGCATTATTGTTGATTATAATAATACATGTTGCATTAATTTTACTTTTGTAAATAAACTAAGTCTCGCACTGTAAGAATTAAATCATACAATTGAAATTATTTATATTTCACTGCCTTCGATCGAATGCAGTGTAGAACAAATTAATCGCGAGTGAAGATTTCATACTTTTGTCGTTCCGTTGGAGGTTTGTAGATTTCAGTAAAAGTAGCGAACTTAATTTCATTTTTGAAAAGACATAATTTTTGCAATAATTCAGGTTGCTCAATTCACGTATATTATTTAGATTTCACCATCCATGATACACATCTGTTGTGTTTTTATTCAAAGAAATTATCAAATTGAGAAAAACATAATTGCCATAGCTTCCAGGCCCAACAACATCAAATGGTGACAATCGATGTCCCCTCTTATTTTGGATAATTATGGTCATAAAAATCATTGATTTTTTAAAGATTTGAAGATCGCAATTGAGGTTTGCATGTTATTAAAGTAGACTAATATTTCTGATGAGTTTTACTAGCAGTAAATATTTGTTTTGTTCTTATATTTTATTAAAATATAGAAAATGAAAAAGAATTAGTTATTTCTTTAGGAGAGAGGAAGGGGTCACAGCGAAAGATTATTATTATAAAGCTGTTCATTATGATCACCACAGTTAGAAATTGTGAATTTTTTTCTAAATATACAAGCTCGTAGTAATTATTTTAAGCATGGTGAACGTTGCGAAATTGCGAACAAGAAATTTGCCTTTGATCTTGTCTATTCATTTCTGGTCTGTTAATACAGACTAGAAATCTGTATCATATTTCGCATCAAGAACGACACGTTGTGTCTTCGTTATAGCGCTAAGCTGTCTGTAAAATGAAAGGTAATATTAAACGATCACACACAAATTTATATTTATTTGGGAAACCAACAGATAACAATAATTAAGTAAATACAAAGAATGGGAAACATGAAAAGAAAAGAAGATTATTAATTAATTATTTAAAAAAAAATCATAATTAAAATTATAAAAAAATATAGGTTTTCGCTGGTAGGTTATAATCAAACTATAACATAATTTATTTAAAATGACACTGACAGGCATATTTAGCATTCGTCTTGTACGTTTATGTATAGCGTGTATCAATTTTGAAACCACGAATAGCGTGATTTTCTGTGTGGAAACGATCAAATTAAGGAGTGACCGGAGGGAGTTCTCTCTATTCCTACCAGATTTTCAAGATACCCTTTCAAGTACCATTTCGACGATGATCACCGTATCCGACGTCTAGGACGTCACCGCAGATGTCCAGCGCGGTGTCAGTAATGTGGGGGAGACCAGTAAGGGTTATTTTATGGCCACATTACACGTCCTCTTGTGTACCGCAGACAGGCCTCTACGGTCACTCCAGGGTACTCCACTTTTTCTAGAACCACTTACGTTAGGATTTTTTCCGAAAGAATATTAAAGTTAATAGTGTTTGAATGCACTTTATGCCCTTATAGATAGGTATATAAAATTATGTGTGAGCTTGAAATATATCTATACTAATATTATAAAGAGGAAAGATTTGATTGTGTGTTTGAATTGAATAGGCTCCGAAACCGCTGAACCGATTTGAAAAATTCTTTCACATTCAGAATCCTACATTATCCCTGATGAACATAGGCTATAGAATATTTTCAAAAACGTTAGGGACCCGTATGAAAACTTCGATAATGTAACCCAACGTGTGAAAAAATTACGAAAAAAAACCTTATATTGCGTACGTTGCGGAAATTATTGCCAATAGAGCAAAGTAATGTACTACAGTTTTATAGAGGACATTAATATCTACAAAAAAGTCTGTGATACCATGTATCTAAGTATTACAGTTATGTTACATTAACTTATGTTAACATTAGATGGAAACAATGTTTTTTAGAGAACAGCGGACCCTTTGTTTTCCCTCACAAACTTATTTTTTACTTAATCCTTAACCCGTGCAACGCCGGGTACGACCAGCTAGTTTAATATATTTTTGTTTATGGTGCGTTTATGAGTATTTAAGTAGGTATTAGCTACAATCAATAAAAATATTGTCACAATTTATTTTATTTTAAAGCGATTGTCTCATAATGCGAGCGAAACTAATCACTTTTTACCATGCTTGTGTTAGCTTCATCTGTTTGTTTGTCTGGACGGAATCTTACAATCGGGATTTCACCCGCTTTCCAATGTCCAATCGAGCTGAAATTTTGCACACAGACGTATTCTCGATGGCATCAATTATCAGATTCACTAATTAATCAATTAATACATCATAATTATTTAATCAAAGTTTACATAGGAATTTATGAAAGGAATTATGGAATATATAAAAGATGCCGCTAGTTTTCTACTAAAGTGATATTGTACACTGGGCAATATTAAAAGCAGAAAATTATATTACATAAATAAAATCGATCATTGACCCTGGGACGTGTTGATATTTCAATAAAATAGATGTTCATGTGTTTTCTTGTTAATTATATAAATAATGTTATCATTTTGCAGTTATTGAAGAAATAACGTAATATTATCAATTTTCTTATTGTATTGAAGTTAAAAAGTTAACAACTATATGAAAAGAGTTTATAAAAATCATGCAGAAAAATAGATAACGTTTTTAAAACAGTTTTTACTAAAATGTATACTATGTATAATAAAAAATACAATTATAAAGGATAATCGTTAATTTTTGGGGCGCAAAAATCTTCAATATCGATATAATATATATTAAACAACTGATACTCAACGTCCAAAAATGAAAATAAATAATCCGTAAGTGGTAGAGGTATCGTAACGATTTCCGAGTCCGGAAAAGGTTTGTCGAGTTCCGAATAAATGTTTTACCAAAGTATACATGTGTACATAGGTGCAAGATACACACAGTTTCCGCAAGCTCAATCAATTTCGGTCGTTTCCTTTACAAAAAGGTTAACGGAGTATCAAACTAACACTGGTCAAACAATTTTTAAGTACAGAGTATATAATAAGTATGTTCCGCACAAAGGATTTCTACATTATTATTATGCCTAATCCGGCTTCGCTGCTTTCGAAATCATTGAAAAGTTTTTTCTCCAGGTTTGTGTTTTCTGGGGTATTCTCCGTGTTTCTGCGTCTTTTCGGGATCCGAAACTTCAGCAAGAAGGTAGTAGAAATACGGTAAAGTACCCTAGACAACATAAACCAGAAGATTCTGTTAACTAGATGTATGGTTGATGCCAGTTTCTACGATGCTGTGTTTAGAGATAAGTGTTATATGTTAAACAAGTTAATATTTTAACGATAGTCAACCGT
>JADDOH010006059.1:0-71802 GCA_016648135.1 Agrypnia vestita | reverse complement strand
ATATATAAATGATCATTTAGCATAGTTTCTAATTATTTAAATAATATTTTAACCCTTTTATCTTTCAGACAGGCTTTGCGTGTGTAAGAAGCCTTAGAATTACACTAATGAGAAGAAACGGGCGGGATAAATGGATTCCGATTCGATAGAAAGTAACGCAAGTATCGTTGTAAACCCACCCAATACAAACACTTCGACCATAATCAGTGTGACTATCAGCGAGCATACGAGTATATCTACAGAAGTAGATAAAAAACTGTTGTCAGAGCTGCCGTGGATTCGCAAAGGTAAGGCAATTTTCCCTTGTGACGAATGCGATAAAACATTTGCACACCGATCGGTGTTGACGAAGCACAAAAAGATCCACTTAAGACGGTTTGAATGCCACGAATGCGACGAAACATTCATCAGATCGTATAATTTAAAGATGCACCAACGTTCTCATACTGGTGAAAAGCCGTTCACGTGTGAAGAATGTGATATGGCGTTCACACAAAAAAATCGTTACGACCGTCACAAGAAAGTTCATTCAGGGGACAAAACCTTCCGTTGCGACGAATGTGGAAAAATGTTTATTACTAAAAATGGTTTAAACAGTCACAAGCGACTTCATACAGGCGAAAAGCCTTATTGTTGCCCATACTGCTTTAAGGCGTTTTCTCACACGACCAACTTAGCGAATCATAAGCTGATCCACACCGGCGAGCGACCGTTCCCCTGTAAAGAATGTGGAAAAATGTTTAACCAGAGAAGTGCGCTCAGTAAGCACATGCGGATGCACTCAGGGGACAAGCCGTTTTCTTGTAACGAATGCGGTAAGAAGTTTATTGCGAAATACTGTCTCGTCTACCATCAGCGAATTCACTCCGGAGAGAAACCCTTCGCTTGCGAAGAGTGCGGGAATTTGTTTCGTGGTCGCACGAGCCTTAATCGACATATGCTGCTTCACAGGGGGGAAAAACCTTTCGCGTGCGAAACTTGCGGCACCGCGTTCCGACAGAAACTGTATCTCACTCAACACATGGAGACGCACACACGCGACAATACGTTTGGTGGCTGAGAAGTCAGTGGCTTGCACATGATTACTTTAGTGAGTAAATATGGAATGAAATTGTACGTGCAACAATTTAAATAATGATATTTTAACATACGGGTTAGGCGCAAACACCCGGCCCGCCTCGTCTCACTTGGTCTGAAATCAAACTTTTTCCTAATTATTAATGCGATATAATTAATAATCAAAATAACAAAGTGTCTTCCTCAACCTTCATAATAAATGCTGGAAATGACCTCCACCAGTATCCAATCACTTACGAATGTACGCGCCTTAACAGGTTCATGTCATACGATTATCGATCCCATGGTGGTATTAATAATTTACACTAGCCTGGTGATCGCGGTGTCCACAAACCTTTTCTCACTGTCCACTCAGCAGTAAACATCTCATGAATGTCACCAAGTTTATCGCAGCAGCAAACGTCTCATGAACCTCCCAGACAAGTGCCGGATCGCCTTATCACGATGAAGCAGTAATTATGCTCTTCTGTCAGCTGGCTATGAAATTCCTACAAGAAGGTTAAGTCCGTGTCGACCGCGAAAACCTGGCTAGATGAATTGGGCCGGTTATTCGTGTTCAATCCTGTACATACCTACATATATATCATACATATTTACTCGATAATCACTCAACTAAATTTGTATATATTCTATTTAAATAATATTGTGATAAAAGTTTATCAAATCTGTAATGTGATTTATTATCATTATTTACTTTTTTCTGTCGTTTTTGACGATGCTAAGCTTTAAATAAAAAGTAAAATACAAATTATTTTTTAACATATTTATTCAGTGTTATTTTTTTATACTTAAATTAACTTATAAAGGTATTTTGAATACAAGTTAAAGCGTAACAATGAAGTAACAAATACACCCCTTCCTTACTTAATATCCTCTATCTTTACTAGAGTTCCGAACTTCGTTTCCGTATCTGAAGCATTTTAGAAAATGCGTCATCCCGATCTACACTATATAACGATAAATTCACTATGCTATTGTAGCATATTTACCGGCCCAGCAAAGCGTTGTTCCCGCTAAGACAAAAAGCATTCCTAAAATGGTCTCCATATTTGGTTCTTCTTCTCCGACCAACCAGCCAGAGAGTGCTGTGAATATAAATGTGAGAGAGTTAGTCACGGGCACGACCAAAGAAAAGTCATTACTCTGTAAACAGACGACGTATATTACAGATCCGCATTGGTTCAGTAAGAATGGAATCATGTATCTCCAGTTTTGGAAAAGGTGCAAGAACTCTCTAAAAAATTTTCCAAGTTTGGAGTCCGATGAAACACTTGTCATGTCTTTTGATGCAATTTTTATAAAAGGATTGGTAGCGCCCCACAGAATGGCCACTAATATTAAATAGGCCACAGAATTAAACATGTTTTCGAATTTCAATAAACTTATAAAAAAACGTTTTTCTTTAAACTTGTAAAAAAGAATTTTCCTTCAGTAATCAAATCAATATTGAACTAGTCTTCGATCACCGCAAAACACGGCGCAACACGTCAAAATAAATTATCTCCGCATTTTCTTTGGATAATCGTAATTTCACCATAGACATTCTCGTGACATTCTATGGTGCAATCTTAATTTCACCATAGAATTCTTATTTCGCGGCGTTTCACCCCTATCTGTTGTTCTTCCCACAAAACAAATGTATTTCTTCATTGGCAACGGGTGTGTGGGTGCGTGTTATTTCCTTTATTTTATAAATTGAAATTATAAAAGATTCATTTTATTTTATGTGGGATAAACATTATTTTGAGTAAATGATTCAATTTTATTAGTAATGGAGAAGGATATAGTTCCATAATATTAGTTTATTTAACTTTTATGGATTTATACCGTTAGCTTTTAGAAATGTTGTTAGTAATTTTAAAGTGATTTGATCATTGGAAGATAATAAGGTTGGGATGTTGATGGGGAATGGAATATTGTTACAAGAGAGATTGATACGGCGGGAATTAATTCTAGATTCACGCACAACGCTACACGTTTCACCTATCGATGAAAATGCAGTTGCCAACGAAGGGAGCGGGAATTTCAAAACAACTTGATAACTATATACACATTTATTACACAAAAAAAAAACAGTCAAACCTTACCTTACCTTAACTTTATAACTAATCTAAACATAATCAGTCCGACCCCCACATAAGTTCGTCGTGTCCCTATCACTCGTCACACAAAAAAAAACACATATCGTCACTATTCGGAATTCTCGTGGCCGCGAGTGGCCCCGCGTCCGAAGCTGCGTGGGTCGCGGTAACTCACGGGGAGCGCACGTGGTCCAGGTCGTGGTTAACCGCGGAAGCACGTGGCGTCGGCTCGCCGGTCGCCGCTGGGGCCGAGTTGCAGGAAGGCGTCAGGCCTTCCTCGGGAGCCTGTAGTGGCCATCGCCTGGAACTGTCCAGAGCGCTGCAGGACGCCATTTCTTCAAGCAACGCTGATGGCGCTGACTCTAACTTATTCATTTTCATTTTGAAACATTTGAATTTGAAAACCATGGCCTGGCAGGATTTCAGTAGTATCGCGGAAAACCAATTTTTTTAATGATTTTGAGGTCTCCCATTGAGACTTTCAAGTAAAATTATTTTTTTATTTTAGTAAAGGCAGTAAATCTGAAATTGTAATGTTATTATGAGAGGATATGCCGGAAGTGGAAGCTTCCTTAGCTAAGGCTTCTGCCTTTTCTTTTGCTGGGATTCCGCAATAGCTAGGAATCCATGCTAAAGCAAAGTCTGTTTTTTTTTTGCCGAATGTAAAATATTAACTCTCGAATTTGAATGCAATGTTCATCTTCAGCTTAAGTGAAAGGACCATAGAATTCACGCAGCACGCCCATCGGATTTGAAAAACTCCATAGAGATATATTAGAGTATAATAGGGATGGGTCGTCGACGTATTTACCGTCGACGAAACGAGACCGTCCACGTCCGTCCATCGACGAGACGATCAACTAGTTGAATTCGTCAACTAGTTGACGCGTCAACTTCGTTACGCGGACGTCGCGGACGATGGTCAACTGTCTACGGTTCGACGCGACGCTGCTCGACGGCTCAACCGTTGCCGGTACATGATTTAAAAATACTTTACATTTGAGATGTTATCTAGAAATTTATTGAAGAATACATCTTTCAAAGTCAGGCTTTCACTTTGTGGTGAAATTATTAATAAATAAATATATCTGTATTATTTGTCAACTTTAGTTTAAGGCTTAATCTGAGAAAAGGAACATTGTTTCCGAAACATGTAAAAAACCAATAAAAAGTGGTGTAAACAAAATAATAATAGATTTATTTTTTATCTATAAAGTTGAAAATAGGGAATTTTTAATAAAAATTAATTAAACCTAAATTCAAGATTATATTACATATATAATAATTAATGTTAGGTATAGAAAATTTTATTCCCTACAAGTTTGTTTATCATTTATATGCTAAAGTTGAAAAGTAAAGAAATAACACAATAATTAAATTTTACCATCCCTTTTCAGGTATATATAAGAAGTCGTGATCGATCGAATAAAATACTGATTTTAGAAAACTATCTAGCCGGCCTGTTAATTAATAATAGTTCAATAAAAAATAAAATAATTAAACAGAATTGTTTTATTTTATACAGTGTAAAATTGGGAATTCACCGAAACGTCGCACGTGCACATCGCAAAAAATCAAGTAAAAAATTATAGATAATAGCTTATTAAGACTATCTCTCCCTACGCATGCATTCAAATTTCAAATCTCTGTCATTGTTCGTGTACACAGATCTGCACACTATGATCGTGTACTTTAGAGTTGAAATGAAATTACCCGTCGAGCCGTCTATGGCGTCTACCAGTCGGCAGCGAGAGATGAGAGAGAAATAAACGGAGACGTTTTGTCTTGCTCTCGCTCGTTGCTTTGCATGTTGAATCTCGAATCGTCCGCGGCGTCCGCCGTCCACCGTCTACGAATTCAACTAGTCCATGCGATAAACGTAAACCGTCGACGCGTCGATGCAACGTCAACGGTTGATTTCAACTAGTCCGTCCATTCAACGCCCATCCCTAGAGCATAACCACAGAATAAAGATTATAACATAACATACAACACGAACACTTATTATACTAAACGTCAATTTGAATGAATTACATCTATGGACAATAGTAAATATTGCAGTGATAAATAATATAAATACTTTTGAATATGAAATACTTGTCCAAAATATTTCAGCCCCTCATCGTGACGCCAAAATTTGCGAAAATTAAACACCAAGATGTCACGTCCAAAAGCCAAAAGGTAACTTTATATTTTTTAATGTAAAGTTTTGTGAAATTTGGCGGTGATTTAACCTAATTTTGCGACTTTAATTTATTCATTAGACATTTATTTTATTTTCTGACTGAAAGTTTATTCATAAAGAACACGTGGACTTATTGATAATATTCGCTCAACACAACGAAAAAAACTTATCATGATATAATTTATTTAATTTAAATATTTAATTAGAAAGGAACAACTTTTCATTGTTTCGTCTAGAATCTTCCTCATTGTATAAAAGGATAAATTCACGAAAATATATGTATATAATTTGGTTTAAAAAATATTTCACACTACAAATTTGGAAGCGCTGTATAGTATGAATGCAAACTTTTGAGTAGTTAACAATTTTTTGTTATGGCACACAAACAAACAGCACAAAATCTCTTTATTACTGTAGATCTAGCAATACAAGCAGACAGTATTTCTTGTCGGCAGTGGTAACTTACAAATGAAACATCTTTCCCAATTTACTCATGTTACATATTATTAAGGGACCCTCAGACATATGTTTGGGAAATCCATTTATAATAGAGTAAAGAATAAAGATATTAGGAATGAATGTAAAGCTGATCTTAGCATAATTAATAGAATTAGGAAAGGGTCGCTCAGGTGGTTTGGGCATTTTGAGTGAATGAATGAGGAAAGAATGGTAAGAAATATATATAACACAATGTTGACAGTGCCAGATGTGCCAGCTGCGAAGATGTATGAATGTGGATGAGGTGAGAGTTGTATGTCAGGACAGAAGTCTGAGTTGAGTGTTAATAAGTGATTATCTAGAATACCTTTTATTTCTGCAATAGCTTGTTCGGCCCTTTTAAGTGTTTCTTCCCATGTGTCACCATTTATAATGATTGCAGTATCATCAGCATAACTAATCTTTGTTGCGTTCTCAGATGTTGTTTTTAAGAACTCGTTAATGTATATAATGAAAAGTATCGGACCTAGTGTGCCTCCTTGAGGCACACTATATTTGATAAACATTGGGTCACTACGTGTACCATTTATTTCCACAGTTTGTTTTCGGTTTTCAAGATAATTTCTGAACCAGTTTAGACGGGTGCCAGAGATACCAATTTTGTTGAGTTTGCATAAAAGCAATGAGTGTGATATAGTATCAAAGGCCTTCGATAAGTCTAAGAAGATGCCGAGTACTTTACGTCCCTTATCCATATTTGTGGCAGTGATTTCGACTAATTTGGAAATGGCATCTTCGGTTCCCATCTTAGTTCTGAAACCGTATTGGTTTTCAGACAAGATGTTATTTTTGTCGAGGTATTCCATTAGCCTCTTTTTTACTGCCTTTTCAAGTATTTTTGCGAAACAGCTAAGCAGAGAGATCGGTCTGTAATTTATAATCTTTGTTTTATCTCCACTCTTGTATATAGGCTTAATAACGGCTTCTTTTAGATGTGCTGGTACTATTCCAGTTTCTAGGCTGAGGTTAAATATATGTAGCAGAGGTTTCAAGATGTAATCTTTTATTTCTTTTAGTGTGAAACTTGATATCATATCGTGTCCATTTGCGCAGTTTGTACGTAGAGATGAAATTAGAGATGACAACTCGCTTGAAGAAATTCGGTAAAAATTAAAACTTTGTGATGTGTGTTGAGGATTTGTGTTTTCGGATAGGTGAGTTTTGTTTAAGTTTTTGGATTGGAGTATGCTTTCTGCTAGTTTGGGGCCTAAGTTAGTATAGTGGCTAATAAATTCGTCAGCAATGAGCTTTGAATTATCTTTGACTGACTGTAATACGTCGTGTACTTCAATATTGGTTATGTCTGAATTGTTCTGTTTCTTTTTATTAGTTGATTCCTTGATAATTTGCCATATTTTTTAGGATCCGTTTTTGCTTCCTTGATTTTAGTTTTGTAATAAGCATCTTTTGTGATCTTCACTAAATGGTTGCACTTGTTCCTGAACATTTTGTATGCATTTAAAAGATTTATGTCATTTGGATTTTTTTTAACTTTCATGTGCATTTTGTTTCGTTTATGTATACTTTGTATAAGTCCTTGAGTAATCCAATCTTTTAGATGATTGGATTTATGGCATGTATGATGCTGTATGTATTTAAATTCTGTATTTTTTGTTAAATGATTGTTTAGTGTTAGGATAAATGTATCCATAGCCTCATTGGTATTCCGTGTTGTCAGAGTAGAAGTCCACTGCTCACCTTTTAGATCTTCTTTTAGATTGTTGTAGTTTATTGTTTTCTTTGTATGACCAGTTGCTTTTAGGTTACATTTCATCTTTTTCTTATCCTCTTTGGTTTTTAGGTTGATTAGCGTGGGGTAATGATCAGTAATAGTAGAGAGGAGAACGTATGTCTCATAAGATTTATTAGACTTGATGAATATGTGATCTATGCAAGTTTTGGATGATATGGTGTCTCTGGTGACAGTGTTGATGCAGGAGACAAAGCCAAATGATGAGAGCATGGATGTATAGTCGTTTGCCTGTGGATGTATGTTATTAATTATATTAATGTTGAGGTCACCGGCAATGATACAATCATATTTATTTGACGATGTTTCAAGTATTTTTGAAATAGATTCCAGGAAAGGTGTTACATTATATTCAGAAGGAGATCTGTAGATTCCAAGAATGCAGTATTGATTGTTTAGAATTGCACATAGACAGTTTGATTGTTTTACATGAAATTCATCTACGGTGTGGTTTATGTTTTCATTTATATACATTATTACTCCATCATTTTGTTTGTTATTGAACTTTGTATAATATATTTTATAACTTTCGATTTCATGAAAATGAGAATTAATGTTTATCCAGCATTCTGTAAGAATAATGACATCAAAGTTGATTTTTGTGACATTAAGGAGAATTATAAGTTCATCAAAATTTTTTTGATAACTTCTGATATTTAAGTTCAAGATTTTTAATCCAGATGATACTGAACTATAATTAAAACTGCTATCAATCATCTTAGTTGAGTTTGTGTCATAAAATTCATCAATATCAATTTCTGTTGCCATTTTTAGATTTATTTTCTAGATATGTTGAAGAATTCAATTTACTGTGTAGAGCTTTGATTCTTGAGTTGCTTCACAATATTATTTTTGATATCCTCTTCAGTTCTAATGAATGTTGTTTTGGATTCCTCGTCGCGTTTTGCGAGGACTACTCCATTTTTTTGCCACACATATTTATATCCGTTATTTTTTCCTGCCGTTTTTGCTCTCCATAGTAAGTCTTTTAAATATGGTGACATACCCTCATTGATATAAATCCTGTTTGTTTGTTTGTTATAAATCCTGTTTTGTTTTTAAAATGGTCTCCTGAGAAGACCCTGAGGCCGTTTTAGCCTCGACAATGGCACGTGATACCGTGTCGAAACGTCGGCCTAGGTCTCTCAGGGAGACCATTTACAGGAAACGCGAGATATTCCTGAAACTACTTTTGTTCCATATATATATGGTGTCGGAAAAAAAAAAAAATGTATTGCTTTCGACCAGGGTTCGTATATATCTGCGGATATATATATCATGATATATATCACGATATTTATGGCTTGATATTTATTTTTGATATATATCCAAAAAATCTTTCTGCGGTCGTTAATAGATGGCGCTAGTTGTGTTTTTAAAAAATGCTACAAGTTATTTTTTGATACCTTCGGTCGTTACTAGATGGCGCTAGTTGTATTTTAAAAAGTGCTACAGTTGTTTTTTTGACATAAGCTATATAACGACAATCTAATACATGTGAAGACTCGGGAAAAACAATGAATGTCACTTTTTTTTGTGAAATTGAATTTTTATTTTAATGCCATCTGTTAACTTTTTGGGGTATTATTTTATACAATAAATCAGAATTGGGTAAAATCTATATATGTAATACTGGAGTATACACATAAATGGTAAAATCAATGTGGTCAACTGTAATAGTTCAATTTATATCTGTTTATCCATCACAAGAAACAGAAATGCCGCCGCCGAATGTCAAAAAACGTTATTGTGAATTTGCATATTTTTAAGTACAGACAAAGAACATGTTTATAAAGTAATAAGTTGATTCAATATTTATATAAAAAGAGCAAAAAATTAAAGAAATATAGACTTTGAAACTATAAAAAACTGTTTCTTTAAATAAACATTTCTTGACTTTCATTGTTTTTCCCGAGGAGTCTTCATGTGATCTCTTAAACAGACTGATTATTAAAAGTTAAGGATTTAAATTTTAAGAGTAAATGCCTACTAAAGATACTTTTTTTTTAAATCTTGTAGATTAGATTGTGATTGAATACAACATAAAAGTTTAATAGTAAATAATTTGTTTTATGTAATCCGTTTTTAATTTCAGACAAAGAAAGAAACACCTTAATACTACATTAGAAAGAGCAACTTTTATAACTTATATATAGTAATTGCATATACATAATAGCTTTTTTCATTCATGTACAAAATAAAAAAATAAATTTTCTAATTATCTCGAGTTTGTATCAATCGACGTGTGCAAAAAAGGAGAAAAAAGTTTGGATATATATCCATTTTTTTGATATATATCAAAAAATCTGATTTTTATTATAAAAATCAGATTTTTTCAAACCCTGCTTTCGACACAGTATTGCAAGCCAATATTTAACTACACCATCAACACTCATAGCAACACATTAGAGCTGATGATGGACCCTGCAATGGGAACTGAAATGTCGGCTAGAAAGGTCATGCATACATGATAATAAATCCCAGAAAACTAACCAGAAGAAAAAATTATTCAAAATAAAAATAAAAACAGTTGATATGAAAATTTCAGCTCTAGATGTATTTGCGATCTTTTCTACGTATTTACTGACATCTTATATTATCTTTAATTTTTTTTTAATATGTATGTAAGGGGTGTTTTTTTAGAGTATAGAACTTTAAAATGAAATAAAACATCCTGTATTACATGCATTAGGAACAGGCTGCAATGCACACCAAGTCAACTGAATTCTTAAGTAAAAACTAGTGTAACCTTTCCTCATTTCCTCGATATATGGATATGACCATTTTATAATTATTTATTTGTTTATTTCTATTTAATTTAAATATAAAATTTTGGTTGAACTGTGCCTGTCTCACTAGAAATATCTGTGTTGAGACAGACATAGTTCAACAGTGTGTAGGTACAAAATATAGTATGTATATAGATATATATAGTAGAATAATTATTTGTAATTATAAATATATATATAAATAAACATGTATATATAAATATATCATGTTATGATACACCATCGTAAAACAGTATGTAATACAACACCTGGGATTCACAGCTCTTATTCGAATTGGGAATAGTCCGTCCCACTAGTACCACCGGCTGCTTCTCATATCTACCAATGGGAATCCGCTCCCTGACCAAGCTGACAGCTCTGGTGGAGTCCAGGTTGTCGGGACTCCAGGCGCAGAGGGTAAGTCTGCCGCTGCTGGCCTCCGAGGACCTGTGGAGTTGCAGCGGCCGTTTAGACTCCAGTGAGGAGCTGATGAGGCTGCAAGACCGGCACTGTAGGAAGTACATACTGAGTCCGGTGAGTTTCATACCTCGCTTACATTTACAAATATTTTTTATTTATTTTCTTATTTGCTGAAGTCGTCAATTAAGATAGGTCAGAAATATTGAAAAAATGGAAACTTTTATGTCCCTTATCTCCATAACTGTTGACATTTCACACAAAATGTAAATAATATTTTATTTTCAAAATTAAATGAAGAACCCAAAGTTTTTACTGCTAGCTACGAGACACCATGGATGTAATAATTTTGTGACATTTTATGGTTCTACATACCTACATAAACATATATGTTGAGTGATAGATCAAGAATCCAGGTAAGAATAATCATTCAGAATATTTTGAGTATGTCAATATTTTTCAAGAACACAATAAGTACTGGATTTTACCTCCAGAGGGATCATTAATCAAGATATAAAATTTAAACAATTTTTAGGCATATTCTAGCGTAATGTTAATAATTCGGAAGAATCTCATATACACATATAAAGGATATTGCTTTAAAAACTCCAACCAAAATATAGATATCTCCTTATCAATAGTGACATCTGTATTGGATTATGGGAATGACAAAGCTTTCAACTGCAGGTGGCGATAATAAAAATACAACTCCAATATGAAACAAGTTGAAGTGTTTTTTCTTACGTTGAATGTTGGAAGATTGTTGTCGGGCCACGATTTTAGTGTATTGATATTCTCGTTTGCTGATTCGTGAACTTTTGCCCATGAAGGATAATTTGCTAACAGTGCGGTGTCATCTGCGTGAATGCTAGTTCCCGTTTTGTTGAGATGTGTCGTTTACATGAGTGAGAAATGGTAGAGTTCTCGGGACCGTACCTTGGGGGAATCCAAATTCACCTATTGGTGGATTACCTGGAAATTCATTTTATCTGACATCTGAAGTATGTTCGGTGAGTGGCTTTTTACCCGTTTGGTCAATTCCTTTTTCTTTTGGTTCTAATACGAGTTGTTCGTGGGAGATACTGTTGAGTACTTCCCTGGAATCGATGTAGATACCTGTACAATTACTTGATTTGTTCAATTTATTTTGCATGATGGTGAATGTTTTGCGGTTGCGTCTTATGTGCATTTGTGTGCACATTCCCCCAGTGAACCCGAATAGGTTCTCATTTATTGTAGAATTGACTTTTGTGATTGAGTTTGGTCTCTTTTATCTGCTTATCTATATTATTGTTTACTTGACTGCTTATTCTATTTATTGTATTATTAATTAAGATTTTTGATATATTACATGAATAGTATATTACCTTTCTCATCAATATCAATATATACATATATATAAAAAGAAACCCGTGTTTCCCTACCCGTCAAGTTTTCTCCACAACCAGCTACAACCACTCACCGGTCGTTATGGTGGTGGATAGCCCTTGGTGTCATATCGAAAATATGCGAGTTTAGTGAGGGTGGCTGTGCGTGGATAGGAGTGGGTGACAAAAATGTGCTTTATAGCACATTGTTTTGTTATGGGAAGGCCGCAAAAGCTTCAGATTGTTTCAAAATAGGCATGCCGACTGTGTCGGTGAGTCTAGAAAGTTCCGGAAAACCCTGCTCTAGAAAGTTCTGGAAGGAGAAGGTTATAGAAAATTCCCGAAAGTTCTATAAGGTTTTAAACCGAGTGGCGGAATGTGTCGGTGTGTCTAAAAGGTTCTTGTACATTCGATAAATTTCTTGAAAGTTCTGGAAGGTTCGCGAAAGTTCCATGACGATCCAAACAGTGTACTAAATATCAACGCGTACGAAGCCGCGTGGGCACAATGTTGTTTATTAAATTAGATTACACTTCCTAAGTGGTTATCCCTAACCACACACAAAAATCATAATTCTTTATGGTAAGGTATATGCATACAAAAAAAAATTGGATAGTAAACATTTTCTAGATATCATTGTAATAAAATATTATATATATTATTAATTAAATAAATAAAAAATTAAAATTAAAAAAAAGTTGTGCAAGAACATATATACAACTTCCAAAATTTTTACAGATATGGTAGTCTGTCATGGGTGAAATTGTGAACGTTAAGTTGTGCAAAGAGATCACTTAAGCCAATCATACTATAGGTCGTGAGCCCTATGAACATCTATAATATATCTTGATTACGAATAATCATTATTGGACTAGTGAAAGTGCCAAGGTAAGGGAGACCCTCAGCATGGAGTAGCGAGGGGAAGTTTTGTTCAGTTGGCTGACGAGGGGTTAGGATTTGAATCATTCATTTATCTTCCAAAAGTTTTTTGCTGGCAGGGGGAGGCATGCTCTATTTGAAATTGTAAATCCGTCCACTGAAAGTGAACTGTTCAAAAAGAACAGTTTGTTCATGAACGACCCATCTCTAGCCATGGAGCCCCTACTTCTACACATAGAAAGATCTCAATTAAGGTGACCTGGACGTGTCTTTCGAAATCCTGAGGATTGACTACCACGATGTATCTTCTCAGTAACTCCTGAATGAGGGAACGCCCCAGAACAAACTGCGAAAAATGAGGTAGAAAAAAGGTAGATCGAGTCTTGAATGGTCAGTAAGTGCTGAAGTGGTGCAAGAAAGGGTGCGACAGAAGTATTTCGTCAAAGCTTTGGGTCCTCAAAGATGAAAATGAAGGTGATAAGTGATATGATTCCGCCTGTATATGAAATGAAAATTATTTTATCATACAATCTGTGCTATTCTGAAAATAGCAATATTGAGATGTCAGATCTTTATCCCAATTTTGGCAGGTATGTATAACATTGTATTGCTGCCAATTTCGATTTTTTAAGTTTTTTTTTCGCGTAAACAAACATTAAGTTATTGACAATTACGGATAATGAGCTTTTTAATTGATTGAATTCATTAATTTCAAACCTGTCAAACATAAAACGTCAAATAAACGGCTTCACAATGTTATACAATAACTGTCAAGATACAGGAAATAGCAATAATGCTTAGTTCAGAATACGGATGAATGTCACTTGGATCTTAGGGAAGAATAAAATAAATGAGAATTTAAAGCGATTCACTGTTAAAAGTTCATTATTATAGTTTTTATTTTGATAAATGTAACTTTTAAATCCACGTCACATCTTTTTTTTTTACTTACTTACTTACTTACTTACCATCATGCCATTTCCCTGTGGGGGTAGGCAGAGAGGATAGAGGACCACACTCTTCTGTCCTGACATACAACTCTCGCCTCATCCACATTCATACATCTTCGCATGCAGGCTCGCCGGTTGGTGAGGCTTCTAACGGGACCATCTTCCAGTATCTGGTTGATCTGGTCATTCCACGTCTTCCGCGGTCGTTCTATCTTTCTGGCGCCATCAACACTTGCATTATATATCTTTCTTACCATTCTTTCCTCATTCATTCGCTCAACATGCCCAAACCATTTGAGCGACCCTTTTTTAATTCTATTAATTACGCTAAGATCAGCTTTACATTCATTCCTAATATCTGCATTCTTTACTCTATCATAAATTGATTTGCCACACATACGTCTAAGGGATCTCATCTCCACTGCATTCAATCTACTTTCGTTCCTCTTCTGCCAGCTCCAGGCTTCACTTCCATACATCAGTGTTGGTACCAGAATTCCATTATGATAAATGTAACTTTTAAATCCATGTCACATCATTTTTTTTTCAATTTTAATATTGCTCAATATTGTTTTAGAAAATACCTAAGGTGAACTGATTTTGCCTAGAAATAACAAATGCTAAAAAAAATATTTTGAGTATTCATCATCTTGCCAAATGGTTCCTTATTAGAATTATGTAATGTGAATTTTTGTTTGAATTAATAATTGCGTATTAATAATCTGAAGCGAAAAGTAGACTAATTTTTATTTTAATATAAAAATATGTAAAATATAATGACTTGTCAATAGACGCTGCTTTTTTATTTTATGACTATATTTGTATTATGGATTTATTCTCTTCTGGAAAATGCCAAAAATAAGTGTTAGTAATGAGATAAACTGTGATTATGACAGATTGTGCAGTTGTTTGATTGTACCGGCGATTGATAACTGTAAAATAAAAGTTAGAGTTTTATTTTCTAAAGTACAGGTAATTGCTCACCGAGTAACAAATAATCCCCCCTATTCTTAAGATAACAAAATTGTTATGCCAACCTTCAAAAATAGAGGGGATGTGCTTCATTTTAATTTATATTATATATAATATTTTTTAATAATTTATATTATATATAATAATTTTAATAAATGTAATGTTTCTATGAGAAATGTCAATACTAAATGTGAATATTTTTGTAAGAATATTTGGACACTTTGTAAATGTATGAAACCAACTGATTTCTGCCAACTTTTAAAATAACATTAGTACTTATTTCATATAATTCTAGCTGTGCCCGCGCGGCTTCGCATGTGTAGACTTTTAATAACTTTTAGTCATATTTTATCAATTTGTGTTAACATATACCGTCGTTGTGGACTTTTTTATAGAACTTTTTGAGTTTTACAACTTCTCTATAGAAAGTATTTAAGTATCTCTTACCGTTAAGGTAGCGTTCGAAAAAACTCATCATCCGACCATTTTTTTGTCGACTTTAGTGTAAAATAGGTCACCACGAAAAGCCCTTTTATTTCAACGGGATAATATGTAGCCTACCTCTATCTTGAAAGTCCGTTCTAAGTATTGGTGAAAGAATTTTTGAAATCGGGTGAGTAGTTTCGGAGATTACCTCCTGCATCCAAACTTAAAAACTTTACCTCTTTATGTATTAGTATAGTTTCATCACATCAAGTTTGACAAAGTGTGCAATGTTATATAACAGGGAAGAATATGACCAATGAAAATAGAGCCGAGTCGCTGTTACCATCAATCAGCAATCGCAGTTAAAATAATGATTTATCTCATCTCTAAAGCCGTGTATTCACTAGGGGACAAATTATCTCTCAACATCACGCGCGGCATAGAGTCTACGTGACGTTGCAATGTCGCGCACAACATAGCGGGGCATTTCTACGTGCCGCGGAAACGTTGCCATGCGCACGTGGTTTATACATGGCTTAATACTATTATAGATTTAGAGAGATTTCATGACACTGTTTAGTTTATTTATGACTACATCGAAGAATGTTTACATAAACATATATTTTGAAAAAACATCAAAATAAGATATTTATGTGATAGAATATCATGATGTATTAAAATCTAAATAATATGATAATAATTGTGACAGGAATATTGCGCAATATATCTTGTATTTCTATTTTTTTTCAAAATATATGCTTATCTTAGCGTCATCAAGTCTTTGGTAAAACATCTTACTGGGTAAAACTTTTATCTAGTTAGTAAATAATAAATGAAACAATGTTGTTTGTATTATACTTCCAGACACATGAAGAATTGATAACCGAACTGTTGGCAAGTATTTCTCCCGTCTCCTCCAAACAACTACCCTTGAGGCTCTACCAGGTACTTAATATATCATACAGTTATTTCCGGTGTAGATACACTCTTGCCCCGCATGCATAGAAAACCATTACACTTGTTGCACTAGCCAACAAAATAATTTGGGCTCAAAGCATTTTGCATTAGTGTCTCAAGTAACTAGCCAAATCATCTTGCTGTCACTAGAGACGAGACAAGTTTCCATAAATCACTGGACACAAATTTAACTGGAGCATTGTTCTTTAATTCACACTAATCATTTGTCTGTGGAACATTTATACTCCTCTTCTAGAATATTCGCATTTCTTTGAACACTTTATTACGCTTTCTCTTATCACACTGATCGTATTTGAACAACCGGTAGGTACTCTCTTAATTTATTCTGTTAGCCGCTTATAATTCACTACATTCTATGGAATCGCAGAACAGTTACAATAAACTGTGTTCTGTAATGCAATTGTCCCGTTCAGTTTCGGATTTCTAGACGTTTTGCACATTTAGTCGGGACTTTCACAGTTTATTTTAGACTCCTCTGGTATTTTCCAATTTACTGTGAAACTTCCAGAATGCTAGGAAATCCTCGATTATATGTGATTCTTTCAGTCTCACGACAATATTTTATGTTTGTGATATACATAATAAACATGTTATAGATTGGCAGTAAATTCCGTGATGAAATGCGTCCCCGTTTTGGTACCATCCGATGCCGCGAGTTTCTCATGAAGGACTTGTATACATTTGACGAAGATGACAAGTCCGCCAAGAATACATACGATCTCGTCGGACAGGTTTATAATGAAATTTTCCAGGAAATTGGTGTTGATTTTGTCAAAGGTAATTTCTAATTAATACACAGGAAATTCTGTGACTGTTTCATATGCCACCACCAAATGCTTAAAACCTTTTATAAAGAAGCTTAATCTCTTTGAGTATGGAATACAATAGAGTTATTTTTTTGTAATTGCCTTCTTTTTTATGTTTAATATACATTTTTATATGAGTTCTGCATTAGTTTTCAACTTAGTTATGATACAAAAATATTGATCAAAAAGTTAGAATTTTCAATCGGTTTTTAAAAACAAACTTTTTTCAGGCAAAAAATTTCGGGTTTATAATTCCAGTGCGTGCAGCAACTGGCACGATAGGCGGGTCCCTCTCTCACGAGTATCACTTCCCGGCTGCTATTGGCGAGGACAGACTCCTACAGTGCCAGGCATGCGGCCACAGGCGCTCAGCAGAACTCGCGGAAGGAGAGGACAGATGTGAAGAGTGTGGAAAAAGCGAGGGCAACATTGATATAATGGGTATAGAGGTAATGTACTTTTAATGAAAGATTATGTAATCAAGTACAGGTGGCTGAATAACCTAAGGTCTATAAAACCTGGGCTAACTAGGCACATGTTGAAAAACCTCTAAAAGAAGGAAAACATTTATGAAACACAAAAAGGCATCTTTTTTCTAAACTAAAAGTATAACAGTAAAAAAAATAGAAAACATTACTTGAAAACTAGTATAGCACTGAAAAACTCTGATTCTAGTAAACTCTGATAAAAACAATCTTGATTGAAAAATTGAAAAAAAAATTGGCTGCTGCCAATAGTACTATGCGTGTTTTGATTGATAGGTAACATTTAACATTCCATTATCTGTGACGTGCTCAAATTAAATACTGAACTTTTACAATACAAATTTAACCATATAATAATTCTTTTAAAACTGTAAAAACCTCATTAATAATTCATAATTCGCCATAATTCAAAGTCCCAAAATGTTAATTTCATAGTAGATTAACCTCGATAATTCTAAAACCCTGGTAATTCGTAATTCGATTTTTTTTTCGCATGTGAGAACAGCATAATATGTCAATATCAGGTACTTTAGTAATAGAAACGTTGCGATCTTAGTATTAGCATAATAAATTTTGCGTTTTCGAAATAATTTCTTGAAATATGCAAAAATACAGACATTTTTCACAAAATTAATGGCTTTTTTCATGAGTTTTATTTTTGGCATTTTTGAATTTTCTGAAAGCATCGCAATTTTTTTTAACTTTAATTTCGAATTAATGGGGTTCCACATAGTTCAAAATGTTTTTTGGGTCCCTTGATTTCAAATTAACGAGGTTCTACTGTATTATCACAATTTTATCATAATAACCATACAATACAAACTAGGCCCACAAACCGTCTTACAGGAGGCTTGTCTGCAGATCCATGACTATCACACATGTAAAATTAACTTGCATTAAATCAATTAAAATGCTAATAATATTAAGACAAAAAAACTTAGAGAAATAAAACAAACTACTTAGTCTGTCAGATTCATTGTTAAATAATAAAATAGAAACATTAAATGGACATAAGAGTTTTTCTTGATTAGAGGATAATCTCACTCTATTTCGAGAGTAGATTAAAATATTTTTGTTTAGTGAGCTTTTTTAAAATATTTTAAAATTATTGACAATTTAATTAAGATAAATTATAGATGTCTCACTTCGATAATTCATCTTAATTAATATAATATAATAAATAAGAAGCTATTTGTATAAGAAATGTGTATGAAAGTTTTGTGTACGATGGTCCAGGGCTTACATCCTGTAGAGCTGGCTTATCAATTTTTTTAAAGTTATATAACTATGTTGCATTGTGTAGAGGGATCACTTAAGCCAGCTCTTACAGGTTGTAAGCCCTGGGCCATCGTATAAAATATTTCCGTATACGTTTCTCACATAAATAGGTTTGTCTCTGTGAGACTTGTATAATTTATCTTGATTAAATAATAGTCCCAATGGACAAATCCAATAATTACGTCCTTGGAACGTACATATAAAAATATTGTTATTTACAATTTGCTCAACAGGTCGGTCACACTTTTCTATTAGGTACGCGATACTCTGCCCCGCTGTCTGCCCACCTGGTCTCCAAGGAACCGCTGCACATGGGTTGCTACGGTCTGGGTCTGTCGCGTATCATGGCCGCCAGTGTGGAGTCTCTGTCCACTGACACAGAGCTGAGGTGGCCGTCCTCTATCGCTCCGTATTCCCTTTGCATTATAGGGCCCAAGGTATATTTAATATACTGGTAGCCCACGATTTATGCTGCAATTTGGTTCCAGAAAGAATCAGCATTAAGTAAACCCAATTAATGAGGGGCGTTAGATTTCATGCTATCAAAAAACATGCTTCGAAAATAATATAAATAAAATAAAATATACAGTAGTGTCCCGATCATAATTATTTTTCAATTTTTTTGCGGAGATTATCCGTAGTTTTTATTTCCGGGCGTTTTTTCCCTACTGCTCCGGATAATCGAGAGTCTACTGTAATTTTTCATATCAAAAAGAAAAGAATGTTTAATCTAACAAATATGACATTTCAAACACATTATTTCTATATCTATCTGGTTTCAGATATCTTTTATCTTTTCTGAAAAAACTATCAACTGTTAACTGTTTCATTCTTTAAAAAGTTTAAAATAAGGTCATATATTTGCTCCTATTAAAAAAAAAATCATTTCCATACTGTGAAATTATTTTCAGGATGGATCAAAAGAATTTGCAGTTGCTAGTCCCTTGGTTGAAGAGATGTACAGAATGTTGAGTGAAGGATGTCCACCATTAAAAAATGACATCATTGTGGATGACAGAACACATATGACTATTGGGAAAAGAATTCTAGAAGCTAAAAGGTTATTACTTTTCTAATAAATTTTACCGCAGTACTTCCCATGACATAAAATATATCTATCTGCAATCCTGAAACGAGAAAGTCTGACTATAGACGAATTATAGGCTGTGACTGGCACCAACAGTGATCGATTTGTATCCGATTGTATAGATGATTGTTAACTGATTTTTCGCAATTAGATGGGCAACCGTTTATACACTGGACAACAGTTAAATCTCAGTTGAAAATCATCATCACAATCGAATACCAATCGCAACATACACAATAATGTTTCAGCCCATAACTAACATGGTGGTGGCAAATAAGGGTAAAGAACCATTGCATTCTTGATCTCCAGAATATTAAACATACATATTAGGATTTTAAAAATATTTAATTCTTTTCTTTTAACTTACATACTAAACTGTCACCTTGAATCAAAATAAATTACCTGCAAATATATTTGTATCTATATTAATCATTAATGTTTTTAAATACTTTCAATGCAAGTGGGTCTAGAAACATTTTTCGCTCTCAATTTTTCACCTGGAAAATTGTTCGCAAAACGTATATTGAATATATTTTTTGATAAATATGTAGGTACTTTATTTTAAAATATCTTTATTACTTCTGTTTCTATGTACATATTTATTTAAAAAAGGATAGCACAACCATAGGTGTATGAAATAAAATACCTTAATTAAACAAAGCTCAAATGAATTAACCTAGTTACATAAGATTAACCAATTAATCATTTATCTTAACCTTACTAAGTAATATATCTAATTTATTTTTATAAGTAATTTATGTTTATGATATTTATGTAGATATATTTATTCTTTGTACCTTTCTAAGCAGTGTATCTAATTTGTTTTTAAAGATACATATAACTATTCCCAGAAGCAAATTGCCTACAAATATTAACTTAATTAAACATTGAAAAAAGAAGTATGAAGTACACGGAACAGCTTTGGACCAATATAAAACATGGACCAGTAAAAAACTAAAACTAAAAACAATACATAAAAAATATAACCGAGAATAATTGTAGGCGAACAATGTTACGGACTCTGCTGTAATTATCTTAAAATACCTTACGCGTGTAACTTAGTAATAAATTAACATTTGTGCTAAAAATTATATATTTTATAAATTTTTAGATTATTTTTCTTTTGCCATTGACCAATGTGTTAATTATTTCAGGATGGGGTATCCTCATATACTAGTCGTTGGACAAAAGGCCACATTGGAAATTCCAGAATATGAACTCATGGATTCAGCGCAAGCCAAAGTTGACATTTTTAATAAAGCAGGAATCGTCCAAAGACTCCAGGAAGTTTTCAATAATAGAGCCAATAATAATTATATTGATTCAGTAGGTCAAAGTAGCAATATTTTAATGGAAAATGTTTTGAAATAAAATTATTGAAAAGAGGTGTTATTTCTATCATGTCATACTCAAGCATGAGACCTGTTCTATGTCAGATGGGGGTGCATACAGTCTGTGGAAAGGGGTATCTGTGAGAGATTGGAAGAGAGAATGTTGGGATCTTATCCCCAGATTTTAAGAAAGATACACATATAATAAAACTCCATTAATTCAAATTTTTTAAACTCACAAGTTACAAAATGTTAAATTCATTATAGATTAACCTAGATATTTCGAAACCTCAGTAATTCGTAATTTTAAATCATTTTTGTTCCCTTGCGCCATAAATTAATACATTTTAGTTAACATATTTCGATTTTTTTTTAAATTTCACATGATTAAAAAATTGTGGGAAAAGTGAGAGCAACAAATAGTATATCAACAATAATATCGGGTACTTCAATAATATAAATAATATATTGCAATCTTTATATTAGCAAGAAAGCAGTTAAATCCTTGATTTTCGACAACGATGAATTGTAACATTGCCCACATGTCTCTTTTATACTTTAATTCTTTAGTTCTTCTTTTATACTTTATACTTCAATTATTTTTATATTTTTATTATTTAGTTCTTCTTTTGTACTTTAATTTAGCTTGTAAATACTCCTCCCATAAGCTCGAGCTTTGACTCATATTATGGGGAGTACAATGTCTGTAAAAATGTTATAATATAGAATCAATTCATTATAAAAAACACGTGTATCTACTGTATAAATAAATAAGTAAAATATATTAAATATGTATTGTATTTTTGAAATGATTTCTTGAAATTTGCAAAAAAGAAATAAATTCTTCATAAAATTAATGGCTTTTTCATGAGTTTCACAATTTTTGGCAATTTTTTTTTTGTACCTTGAATACTTTTTTGGCTCCCTTGAATTTCGAATTGATGAGGTTCTACTGTATTATTTTTATGCGATAGTTACATGTATGTTGCGGGCATATCAGGTTGTTGTTGAATATGATTGAGCTTTCCCCCCATAAAGGAGTAAACACATCTCCGGGCGTTTTGATGCCTAAATACCAACCCACCCCAACCTGTCAATAAACATCCTCGCAGACTATGATGCAGGTACCCTCTCCAAATACAAAATACCAAAATCGGTCGTCCGCACTGAGTAACCCTTGCCCCATTCATCGCAGTATTATATTTTTAATTAATTAAGGGTAAAGTATAGAAGGTCACGGAGACAAAACTATTTAGTCTCATAATATATAAATAGCTTTGTCTCTGTGAAACTTCTATAATTTATCCTTAATTAATTAATCATCCCTCTGGGGACCAAATCCAGTAACTGTGTTGTTAGAACATACTTTTGTATAAAAATATTTTTCAAATTATATTTAACAACTTTATAGTGCATTTCGTTGCAACATGATTATAAAGGGGAAACGGGTTTATTAGACTCTGTACTCCGCTAGCCAGTAAATTGGGCTTACATCATAGATCTATACCCATAAAACTCAATGTCTGTCCGTATGTCTGTTCTCTATACAAATTCACACCGTTTGTCCAATTCGATTCAAATTTTGCATACTTATGCTTTGGGACCCGGCGGGTAACATAGGCAACATTTCCCCCCTATTCTCATATCCCTTCCCCCCCTGACATATTTTCGATGTAAATCTGTACCGTTTGACCGATCGGACTCAAAATTTGGAAACTTATTCTTTAGGACTCAGCGGGTAACATAGGCGATATTTCCCCCCTATTCTCATACCCTTTCCTTTCCCCCTGACATATTTTCGATGAAAATCTGTACCGTTTGACCGATCGGACTCAAAATTTGGAAACTTATTCTTTAGGACTCGGCGAGTAACATGGCGATATTTCCCCCCTATTCTCATACCCCTTCTCCCCCTAACATATTTTCGATGCAAATCTATATCGTTCGAATCAAACCTTTGTTTCCCACGACAAATTTATTTTCAACTTAATCCTTAACCCGTGCAACGCCGGGTACGGACAGCTAGTAAGATAATATAATAGCTTACATGGAATCCGGAGTTTGTAGCTTTTATTAGCATTTTTATTATTAGGTTTTTAACACATCATACCCCATTATTCAAACATGCCCCTCTTTAACTTATAATTAGTGCAAAAAGGAATCATTTCTCAATTGTCAGTTTGACAGATGTAGCAGGTTTTATAAACATAATTATTATTTGAACATGTGTTGTATATTATGCAATACACGGTGGCATCGGTTGATTTGTTGCGGGTATACTTCGCACAATTTCTTCGACCTTTGTTTTCATTATCGTACAATCGCTCTACAATTAGATAGCCCCTCCACATCTGTGCTTGTTCAAAACCGAAACTCTACCATAATCTACAATAAACCTAGGTTAATCAATCAGATTTTGTGATACCGCTAATCTTTCAACTGGTTGTGATCCACTGTCTGTGCTTGGGGCAGAACTGGTGAGTTTTATTAATGATTTTATGAGACTAGTCAATATAAAATTTGTGTATTTAGAATGCAAATTATTTACTAAAACTTTAGGCTGTTTTATAGATCATTAAATTTACAAATCTGTTTCTATTAGGTATTACTTACAAATAATTGTAATGAAATTACAAATAAGCCATTTTGCATAAGCAATATGATACTTTTACTTAAATAAAAAAAATATCATATGTGTAGATTTTCATAGCTGTTAAATATGATGGCCATTCTACCTTGGATTGGTGGTATTTGTTAATTGATGTTTCAGGCTACGCAATTTTTCAGGTTTTTCAGGTTCAATTTATGCAGGTTTCGCAATGGTCATCATCAGTTGATTATGTACTCTGTATTTCAAAGCAGGTTCAATTTTTGCAGGTTTCGCAATGGTCGTCATCAGTTGATTATGTACTCTGTATTTCAAAGCACGGAGTGAATACACACCTAAATTCCTTTTTTTTTTCTAAATTTACTGAGCAAACATTTTTTTTTAAATTTTATAAATCTTTATCTAAGTAATATCTACTTGAAGATTTTACTAATGGTGGCACAAGTTTTTATTTAGTATTTTCCAAGTGTTATTCAACAGGTGAAATAAGCAACTACTAGTCAGGTTAGGTTAGGTTAGGTAATATTGAATAAATATATCTAGCAGTTTCTCCAAAGGTGGTGAAAACGCCCATTAGCGTAAGCGTAATAATGCTTCTTTCACTCTCACATATGCATCACAATGCAGAATCAGATCACGGTTACAGTTACAGATTAGATTAGATAAATATGTACATTAAATTTGTGATTTGAGTGTATTTACTTGATTACCCTACCTAGATACTCGTCCGAGATGCATCGCGTTTTCGTTTATGGGACTCTAAAGACCGGGGAACCCAATCACTACTGGTTGCAGAGCGAATACAATGGGTACTCCAAGTTGCTCGGAGCCGGAATGTCCACGGAGAAATACCCTCTCATCATCGGAACCAAATTTAACATTCCCTTCCTTCTGTATGCACCTGGCACTGGAAATATTGTCAAAGGTAATGGTCTTCTTAGCCAGAGTTTAACAATATTTCAAATCATGTAATCTTACCTCATTCGATTTAAAAAAAAATTGATCATCACTCTCTATAATGAAATCAAAGGGACCGAGGAATTTATTTATTTTTATTTACACTTCAACAGGCCAAGAGGCCCAATCACAGAAGGGAAACACATTACAAAACACCCAGGCTTGAGTAAATCACATAGATTAATTGTGACCTCACCGGGAATCGAACCCGGAACCCTCGGTGTGAGAAGCCAGTGTCATACCCATTGGGCTACGAGGGCAGTTAGTTATGGATAGTTTTTGTTATAAGGAGGAACAAAGTTAAATTGTATAATTTATTTATCTATATACACCATTGTATTACTGTAGTTAAAATTGATTAAAACCAGTCAAATATAATTAACTAAAATAGTCAACTTGGTTAGCACTTTTCTATATGTTGTTCTTTAATTTGGAAACTTCTGGGGGATTAAGTGTTGGGATAAAGATCTTAAGATCCCAATATTGCTATTTTTGGAATACGGCCGATTATTAATTTTAATTCCTTCAAAAATGCCACCATAATTCACTTCAGATTTCAAAAACATATGTGAATACTTTCTCATCCATGTCTTGTGATATGTACCATCTCAATTCTAAGCATCTAACATTTTTCTCGTCATCATTTATCACACTCACAATGCATGTCTCCCTATAAGTATAGTAATTTTATATAATAATATACAATAAAAACAATAGTAAGAGATTTAAAAAATATATGAAAATAAAATGCACACTTCATTATATTTTTTAGGAGAGATCTACGAAGTAGACAGACCCATGCTGGATAAACTGGACGAGTTGGAGGGGCATCCAGATTATTACGTCAGGGAGTTAGACAAGTTTATACTGAAAACAGGGTGATTCTCTTTTTTCTAATTTTAACCCTCCACTTTTCACACCTAAAACGAAGCACTGTTAGTCGTCACGTACCCGACAAAAAATTTCCTTTGGAGGGTTGTGTAATATTATAATATTAATTTAATGCGCCGCAGGAAAATGCGCGAAGTTAATATTTGGCATTAAAATATTTGTTTTTCACTTTTCTCAATTACGATTATATCTCTATGTTGTGTTTTTTATTTTTGGGTTTCATTGTACACACAGCAGTAAATTAACGGATTCGTAATTTTTATTACAGTGACGGAACGGAAACGCAGCTGGAGTGTTGGGTCTACTTCCTCAAGACCTTTCCTGCTGAAGCTCTCCAAAAGAAACAATACTCCGTTTATAGTTCCACTGATGACCATGGTCTTCCATACATTGAAAGGTCTAAGCGAGAAACATACCAGAATTACACCATTAGAGATATTATGAAAGATATTTAGACAGTGGTATAAGTATAATCGGTTTTAAATGACTTTGTGAAAATCTGAATTAGAAAGTTTCAATACATACTAAGTGCTAAGTTTATTTGTGTACTTATATAATGCACTTTGTATGTAATATAAAACAGTAATTCCATATGCTAGTGATACTCCAAATAACAAACTCTGAGTGTTATTGATATCTCTAAGGTCCGGTTGTTTGATCAGTAGTAAAAGTTAAGCGAAAAGCATAGATTTTCATGTTTTCCACTGGTAAAACATCAATTGATGATCATAAAACTGGCCCCAAGAGCAGATTGTATAAACTCGGATTATAGTTGGCGATGACAGTTTAAACTGTGAATCTCGTTCAAACCAGCGTGCGATCTAATTGATATCTGTCGTCAAAAATTGTTTTTATTCAATTTTTTGACATTGTTGTATGTACATCGAAATGTACAATGTTATGTAGGATGCCACAGATTTTTCTGACAATCAATTAATTCTAGTATATCCTTAATCAAAGGAAAACAAATTTACTTATATCTAGATTTTTTTGTCAAAAAAATGGGTTTTGCCACAACTCTAAGGGCCTGTTGTATGATCAGAAGTTAGAGTAAGAGTTAGGCAAAAAGCATAGATTTTTATGAAAACGGGTGTTTTGATTGGTGGAGAACGCAAAAATCTATGCTTTTTTCTTAACTATTACTCTTACTCCTGATCAAACAACTGGCCCTAAGTAATCATCACGAATAGTGATATAGTATCTAAAAATATCATAATTCTCATTTCATTTACTACCTTTTTTAATATATATTTTGTTATATTATCGTAAAACGGTGATCGCAGTTGCTGTTTTTATTAATTGAACAAAGGTTCATTCTCATTACATCAGCCCAGCGTGATGACAGCACTGAAATATAGCAAGAAAAATCAGCTAAATAAAAATCAAAAAATGACAATGGAACCTATATTAATTATTATTTGAAGCATTTATGCTTCTTGATATGGATACTATATCAATTTTTTTTATTGAAAAATCATACATTTGATCATGCATGTGGACATGATAAATTTTACATTTTAATTGCTCACATCCAGAGAAACTGAATTGTTTCTTGTGCTTTTAAGAATTGAGCCATTCACGCCCCACTTAATTATATCACTTTTTTCCATTTTTCTTAAAATTCACACAAACTAAATGACGCAACCTGCTCAAAATTTAACAGTAGTTTATTAATAGATGTCGGTTGATGGCAGCAGTGTTGCATTTAATGTTACTGTGCAGAAAATTCAAAAAGACACTGATTTATTAAACAGCCCTCGTATCATTCTAAGTGTTTGAAATATCATAATTATTAAATTAAAAAACATTTTTAAATTGTTACAATGTGAATCATGTGTATGATTTCCATAATGCATTTTTATAATTACACACATCGGTTTACAAAGGAATTCACCAAATAATTAAAACATTAAACCTAATACAGCATTTTTCAAGTATTCATATTTTCCTTTCAGTAACAACGAATCAACCATAGAAGACCTGGCAATTATATGATGCCCACCAAACTATCCGGTTGTGTTGACAACAAGTGAAGTCATGACATTCCTACACACATATACACTGTAGGATCGTAGTGCCAAATGTATTCTAATATCTAAACGTTTAACATTATTTAACTCAACTAAAAACTTGTGATACTGATAATCTTCAATTAGTTTGGCCAACAATGATCAATAGAAGACATAACACATCTCTAATTCACTTTTACAAAATAGCAACTAACTAAACATTCAAATGGAGGAATCATTAAAAGTTTATTAAAAATCACACATATGTATATCATTTTGCACTCGAAAATGTTACTATTGCTTGCCCAACGTAACTTGGCGTGCGGCAAATTTGGAACTAAAACCCGCCCCGCCCGCACCCGGCGGTAACCCCTCGCCCTGTCATTTAGTTATATTTTGTATTTGGTCGGGAGCTGTGACATCTTGATTACCAATACACAAACATCCTAAAAAGTCCGGGATGGTGCAAGAATAATTGCCAATGAAGTATTAAAGTTCTGCGAAGTTGAAAAAGTGAATAATGGACCGATATTACTGTCTGACAGTTTGACAGATAGAATGGCCGCCATTACTGCATGGTTTCTTTAGTGCTGCCCGACCAAATTTCTGCATTTAATACGACACCGGTCACCGGACATTCTGTACTCCCTCGCACGCCAAGTTATAGTCGTACATCTATATTAGTTATGATTTTATACGAACAATTAAAAAATACATTTTTGTACAATTTTACATGTTATTGTCAAGGTTAAATAAAAAAAGTATTAGATTGATGCATAAGTAACGTTGTATTTTTAAATATACATACTGTGGTATATTTTTTCACCAGCTGTGTTAATGGTGTCTTTGTGTCATATAGAGGAGGGTTACTTCTAACATTTTTTTCAGTTTACTGTTAGCGGTTGAGCTATACAGAACCCTTAGGAATTTTTAAAATGTCGGAGAAAAGAGTGCATATTCGACACTGTTTACTTTTCGAATTCGATAAAGGCCACAATGCAGCTGAGGCAACCAAAAACATATGTGATGTATACGGCAAAGGTGCTATTAATGTTCGAAACAGTCAACGATGGTTTGCTAAATTCAGATCTGGGAATTTATCAATAGCTGATGAAGAAAGATCGGGATGCCCTTCAACCACCGATGATGATGTACTGAAAGCCATATTTGAAGCTGATCCCTGTCAAAATACCAGGGACATCTCATTGAAGATGGGTATCGATCAATCTACGGTCGGCACTCTTAATAAAACGACCCGAACTTATCAATCGCAAGGGTGTCGTCTTTCACCATGACAATGTGCGGCTACATTCTGCGATGATAACACAACATAGATGGGAGAAAGTCATTAAAAATAATGGAAATTAATAATAATGGAAATTATTTAATTGAATAAATTAATAAAGTTTATTTGAAAAAAATAATTTTTGTTTTCTTGAAAAAATACGACGTTACTTATGCATCAACCTAATATTTCAAATATTATTATGTGAATCGAATGTATCAAATGAACAAATTAGATCAGAAATTTTGCAAATTAGGTGACGGTATTATGCTCAGAAATTATTCAGATACTTATTATGTAATTCGTTTATTGAAAATAGTTAAACCCTTTTTAATCACGTAATGAACTTTGTCGAGAGAGTCAAACAATTAAAGTCATTATTCATAATTGTTTACGTTTTAGAGCTTTCCGATTGATTGAATTCATTGATTTCAAACCTGTTAAACATAAAACATCAAAATTAACAGGATTACTATGTTATATAATAACTATCAAGATACAGGAACAGCAAAATTGCTATTTTCAGAATTCGACCAAGTGAAAATTTAAAAAAATACATATTATTTTCAGGTGTAAACCTCGAAATGCGGACTCTCCTCTACTAACAAGTGGGTCATGTACGGCCATTTGTATCTTGAAATGTTCGTATTTTGCTAATCAACAGCATTGCAAATATTTTCTCTCCAGCATCGAGTCTTTAATAATCACCACCTTCATTCTCATTGAAATAGCTTGTCTTTTCTTGCCACTACTAGAACTGTCACTGTTTTACGCTTTTATTTATTAGCCTTACCTTTTTCACCAGCGATGACAGGTAATGGATGCATAAGATTTAATGCTGTATAAACGATGAACTTCTCGTTATTTAGCGATAACTTTTTATAAATAACGCAAGTACAAACATCTGGGATGCTGCCGCTATCAGGCTGGGCAGCATTAGTAGTGGCCAGCTTCCGTACTAGACGGAATTGGTGCACAAAACAAAATTTTAATATTTGAACAAAATAATTTACGGTTGTGTTTGTTCGTATCTCTGAAAGTTCATAAGTAGAGGAACGTCTGTATGCATAAAATTTTGACCTGTGATGGTATCGTTGCCGATGTGCGATATCTTAACTTACTTGCCTTTTGTATTTGTGTCTTTCAAGCTTAATGTTGTGACAATATTTTTATTTTTGTACAGTAATATAAAATTATGAACTTATGCAATAATAGATCTGTATAATTAGATGTTGTTGTATGCATTACAATTCCAAGCTAATTTGGTTTCTTTTTACACCCTTGTGGGGAAGTTTTTATAAAATGGCGCTATACAATAATTTTAAGGTCTATTGACCGTTTAGACTAGTCTTGAAATTGAGATAATTCGAAAATATTTTTTTTATTAGATTGTCAAAATCTCTTCAGATATTGTATGCATTCTCTATCTCTGTGATTCATCTGATGTATTTTATTTTTATTTTACCACTTAAGACGTCTTTTGGCATAGTATATCAAATATTATATATTTGTATGTAATTTGTAATGTTTAAATTATTTTCTTGTACAAACAATAAAATACATATTTTTTGTGTTGTTTTTTTTTTTATTAACAACTACTATTAGGTAAACAGTACAATAATCCCTCGTTTGTCACGGTTAATTCGTCCCAGACTTCACTGCGATAAGTGATTTTTTTAATAAATTAAATATTTTCATAGTCGGAGCATAGAAAACCTATTTACGATACTTTAGATGAATTAATTATTAAATAATTGTTGCGCGGCAGATTCCCGCAGGGAAGACTTGCTGGGAAAGAATCTGGAAGGGGGTGGGAGGTTACTTATATAGCAACCAGACACCTTTGTAAAAAATTTCAATCAATTATACTTTATACGAAACTTATCCTTCCAAAATGTGTGACATATCAGAGCGCCGATAAAGTTGAATTTTGGTTGCAAGGCAAATAATACATTGCTTACACCGGATGTTGACTAAGTGACTCACCGCATTTGCGAACATTTCGGGAAATATTTTAAAACAATGGGCGGAGACTTTATAAAAGTGGTAAAATATAAAAATATTCTGAAATGGAAGGAACGGAGCATTTATTTTAGTACGTAATTGTTGATCTTAATATGTAGTAAACTTATACATATGAAAATATTTGAAAAAATCGTGATAGAGTGAAGCTGCGAATGTCGATGTGCGAGGTGGCGAGGCGTTACTGTATATTCTTCAAATAGAATCTTAGGTTTTCATGACTATTATTAAACTATATGCAATATTCATGCAGTTTTGCAGTTTTCATGACTAATAAACTATATGCAAGTTCCTTCTATACAAGTTAAAACTGCCTGCCTTGAAACAATCTATCATAAACACCTAACTAAGTCTATGATTGAATTAACTTAATAAAAATTTGTTTTGATACCGTATAAACCATATTTCATATTTGGTAATTATTTGGAATTCCTGATTTCAGATAGTGAAATATAGCTAAATAGAAATATAAATAAAAAATATATAATTAAGACAATGTGTTCTGTATTTTAATTTATTGGAGTTAAAAAGTTATCAACTGTAAAAAGAGTTGAGAAGACTACAAAAAAAAGTATATGTATTTTAAAACATAAACTGTAAGACGATGATTGAATCGATTTTAACACCTAAAGCCCGATGGGTCGAAACAAAACACGACCGGCGGTGGTGGGTAGTTTTAGACCCGATACGAAATATCATTTTTTTAGCCGGTTTTCGAGAGATTTACTTCATATCTTTTATTTTAAATATGAGTTAAAAAAATGGCATCATATAACCGCAAGCTTTTGGTGAGAAATTGAAGTGTGAGATAATTGCATATTGTGGCTGCGGGCGTCAAATACATGATACTCGGTTCCAGCCGAAAAACATATTGATCACGTGGTCTCCCGCTTCTTATCGGCGATTTTTACGGCCGACAGTGTTTTTAAACATTTTATGTTCTCTGCTATTTTTATATTATGTATTTATCATGAAGAGAATGAAAATTATTTGTAATATACAATTGTAGAAGTAAAATAAATAAAAAATTACACACCCTTTTTTATTCGAATATTCTAGAAGAAAAGTATTGACCGTTAATCAAAAATAAGTAAACGAGAGTTAATTTTCAAATGAAATATATATTTATGCAAATATATTTATGAATACAAACTTTCTTGATTTTTATGCTATATTATTTATGTGTTCATTTGATTACCACTTTTGATTTTATTTTATGTTTTAGTTTTGGTTCCTGAATACTTCTACTTATACCTATTATGCTTTTTTGCTGAATACCTTTGCGCTTATTTTATGCTTCATTTCTATGTCCTGAACACTACTGTTTTTATGTAAAATCCTTGCTTTCTTAATTAATGTTATATTAATTTAGCATTTTATTTATAATTTTATTTTTTTATATTAAACGCACAAAATGAGTGTTTATAAAAGATTAGACAGCCACTTTTGTAATAGAGTTTCTCTTTATAGCATTGTTTTTAAATTACTAAAGCTCTGGAACATACAAGTAATATAAATAAATAATAAATCAAAAAAAATTGTTGTCTACAATACATCAAATTAACTATTATTGTTAAAAAAAAATTAATAGAATGAAGTAGGATAAAGAAGTAAAAATGAAATGTAAAAAAAATTACATCCAATATTAAAAAGAAAACGAATGAAATTTATATTCATAAATTAGTGGGATTGAAATCCCTTGAATATCCACAGAGCATCAGAATGGTTGGCGCCGGCGCGGCGTGCGGCAGTTTGATGGGCAAAAGATTGACGATACATGCTTTGTTACGTTGCGTTGAGAGATAATGTCCATTATGTTGACTGTCCTTGGTCTGTTATTTGGCATAATTTTACATTTTTATCTATTACTCGGTTGAATCTCATCCGATAATATTCATTTATGTGTCAAATTACGTGAAAATATTTAATAAAAGATTAGCTAAAAGGACAATGGCGTGAACGAAATAGTTTTCTCATTATTCACATTTTTGTAAACGCACGGGGCTGATTCGACCCACCATCGCAAAGGACGTGTTAACCACCACGCCACGGACAAATGTGATATGTCTACTTTCCATTGGCAAAATACCGCTAACCCGAATGTCGCATGCGGCGGCAAACAATAGCGATCATAAAAATACTCACGACGTATTTCATCTGTCCCAGGTAGAAATGGCCTCAACAAATAATTTTCTAAAGCACACAAAGCAGTCTTTATCGAGAATGCTTTATGTGCGTATCTTTTTGTGTTTATCCTAAAATTTTAAATAATTTTAAATTTAATAAATTAATTTTTAATAAATTTTAAATTTTAAATCTTGTAATATTTTGCGCAATATCATCTAAATTATTTTGTCAAGTCTATAAATATTTGTTTGAAAAACACATTCTTTAGGTGCACTTCTATTCAATATTGTGTAGTTATAGTTCTTTTCAGAATGTATATTTTGTATATATATAATCTCCCACCAATAAGGCTTATTGATGGGAGACTTTTATGTCACCCGCAAACAAGTACAGCTAGCCCGTAATTTTCGAAGCCTTTTTGACCCAGCCTTGACAATGGAAAGTCATACCGTGCCGAAACATCTCAGGGAGACCATTTACTAGAAACGCGAGATATTCCAGAAATGACATTTGTTCCATATAACAGTGCTCGTGGAAATCTCAAACAAAACATATATTACTTGTATTTTTTTAAGTATTTTTTTATTATTGTCTTCTTCTTCTGTTATTGTTTCACATGTATAATGTTGTATGTTATATTTATATTGTAATTTGTGTATATATAGTACATACATGGCGGGGACATAAGACTTGGAAATGCTAGAACAATCTCCTTATTACTATTAAAACTTTTATTATTATTAATGCATGTACAAATCTAATCATGAAGACCCTTCAATGGTGAAAGTAAAATGCCATAATCATTTTATATATTTTTTAATGTTTTACGAAATTTTACAATTTTTGCCTATAAGAGTTAAAGAATTCTCTAAATATAAAATGTGGGGTATAAAAGCACAGGCAGCAATATTCAAAAAAAGTTTTAAATGTTTTGAATGCAGTCACCCCAAGTGTACTTTATCTATCCCTTCCAAAATCATGTTTTCTATAAAATCTCGAATTCAGTACATTATAAATTAGTAATCATCGATGAGTGCATTCAAATTTTTTTTAATATTGTTGCCTTTGCATTTACACCCCACAAATGTAACTTTTGTGCTTACAATATCAAAGCAAATTCAATTTTAACAAAACCAATACAAAACCAATTTCAATACATTACATTATTTTCATGTAATCTAGATGTTAGTTAAAAAACTTTCACTACACATGTACGTACATTTTAATTTCCCAATTGCAAAATCTGAGAAAATCTAAAAATTGGTTGCTCATCATAAACTTCTTACTTATTTTTTTATAGACATACATATGCATTGTGAAAATCATTTAAAATGACAAAATAGTATGTGATTTCATACATTTAAAAAAAAACACTTCAAAGGATTTTGCAGCTCAGAAAAATGAAAATAATGTACATATCTACTGCCACATCACCGACTCAATATTCTGTTGACTAGGTCGACATCTGATAATAAACCTTAGATACAGGGGTGCCACTTGCCTCATTTCAAATAAGTGGAAAATTTAAACAGATAATAATGTCACATATTTTTATATCTGTAGTCGATACACATGACCCAAAATGAGATGACCAGACAATATAAATAAAAGTCGTCAACAATTGATGGGAAGTGGTCCAGTATACAGACCTGTAAAAGTATTCTGGAAAGAATCCAGGGCTCATACCAGGCTGTAGAGCCAGGGATGATGGCAATAAAATATAATTTAAATTACCTATACATATATAATATAGGTAATTTAAATTACCTATGTTTTAAAAATTTACTTAGTGTGGTGTCATACATTAAGACATCTTATTTTCTGTGTTTATCTCTATGACAGATTAGATCACCTTTTTACGATATCATAGACATTGGTATGTTCATTTCTTTTAAAATGAAAAATATTTCAGTCCTCATTTCATGTCAAACAATTTCCACTACACTATTATGGCAAAAGAATGTTCAAACGCATTATGTTTAAACTATGCAGCATATGTCGAGTAATATTTCAGCGGTTTCTAAGAAAAAAAATAGTTTAACGTAATCCAATAAAAACATCAAACGATCCATCTCCACGATCGTCTCCGCAGACTTTATTAATAACGTTTTTGTGTACGCAACTCCTCACACAAAATATGTAACTCCCAACCTACATGCAAGGATTATATTTGCTTGACATGTTGATGTGTGAGCAGCTCACTTTCTTAGCAGCTTCACCTTTAGGAACCTCTACTTTGAATAATTTTCCTTGGGGCATGCAAACACAGAGCTTATACTGCATTACGCCGACTTCATTGGGAATCTCAGTGACGATGGGCATGTTTTTGACATCAATGAACACACCTTCTCGTCCTCCAAGGATAACAGAGCCATTGGCGGCGCGGAGCGTGATGTCCTGATCTGCGGACCACAACATTTCCTTAGCATCCATGTGGGTCCCTTCAATTCCAGTCAAAGTTGTTGTCAAGTCAGAGCGAATCGACAAGTCTCTGTCCAGTGCCGAAGCTATGCGATTAGTTGAAACTATCTGCAAGTGAAATAGATAAGTTTGAGAATAGACTAATGCCGACAGAATCTTAAAAGTGTGTGAATATTTTTTACAAAGTTAGTTTACAGAATAAGCTAGATCGAGAGACTTAAAAAAGAAAATGTTTTGAAGAGAGTGCAAAAGAAGAGAACCGTAATAGACATAATTTAAATCAAAGCGGCCATTGGATACATTCTTAGACACACCGCATACTTTAAAAATACAATTAAGCGAAGAAAACAAAATAGAAATCCAGATAACATACATTCACCAAATAATTAAAAAGGCAAAAATAGATATAGGCAACATCTGGATTATGTCCAGGACAGAGATAGATGGTGAGTATTTCACTGATAAGAAAACCGTTATTTAATATAAAAGAAGAAGTAAATTAACAACGTACCTACTCTAATTAAATAATTCACTGATTTTATGTTTGTGATAACCTCCACATTACATTTTCTTTTTTTTTTACTTAAAAGTCCCTTACTTATTGGTAGAATCAGAGTATAAAGTCATGTGAGAAGAATGGAAGCAATTGTAGCTTTATCAACTTCTACGATAATGCAACAAACACATACAGGTACGGAGTAAAAATATTTCTTACCTTGGCGTTAAGCTGTTTCATCGGTTCCACAATATTAAGTGAAGGCCCCCAGGTGTTGAACACTGTCAATCCTGAATAGGGATCCGTAACACAAAATTTGTTCCCCTTCAGCACAGTATGAGTGGCATTCATGCGCAAGCGCGTCTCAATGGCCTTAAGTCCAACAGTGTTGAAGACCACCTCCCTAGATGAAGAAATGGAGAGTGGTGAACCGGCGAATCCCTGCACCAGCCCATCCCGCTTGAATATGTGACCTAGGTCTGACTCCCCGAAGAACTTGATCACGGAGGCCTCGCTGATAGGCTCCATGCTCTGCATACCTGGAGTGTTGCAACAGGATGTTAGACAGTGATGAAAAGAAGAAAAGGAAATCTTCCGGTTTGTGTCTTCTGGGGTTTTGCCATGTTTTTACGACTTTATTGGCCGACGTTTCGGATCCCATTGCAGGGTCCATCATCAGGGCTTGCAGGGCATCGAGTCAAGTCTTGAGTCTTGACTCGACTGTCAAGACTGCGATAAAGTATACGTGGGACAAACGGTGTGTACAATTTCCAAAAGGGTTGACGAACACAAACGGGCATGCAAACTTGGTCATCCAGGAAAATCAGCACTGGCTGAGCATTTTCTGGATACCAGCCATCATTTTGCATTCGAGCCAAAAATCCTTGGAAAGCCTAAGAGTGGTCACCATACACGTCTTATCAAGGAAGCACTCGAAATCTACAAGCACCCGAAAATATTAATAGAGATGATGGTCTCAAATTAACAACATCATGGTATCCGGCTCTTCAAAATCAATGTCATCGCAGATTCCGCAGAGATGGTGATCAGACAAAAGATGAAACATATTCACAACACAGAAACATCTAGCTTTCGACACGGTATTGCTAGCCAATACTCAACACAATACATAATAACAACATTCTCATCCTGCTTTCAACACGGTATTGCAAACATCGGTCAGTAAGGTCGTAAAAACATGGCATAATACCCCAGAAGACACAAACCAAAAGAGGAAAAGATAATAAAATAACACTACACTACATAGCGTATAGGAGAAAAAGATAATTATTCATATTATAGGAAAACCATAAGACTATTTTTATATAATACAGTAAAACCCCGTTAATTTCAACCACAAATAATAAATATTTCATTTGTGAAATGACTTCTTGAAATATGCAGAAATACAGACCTTTTTCATAAAATTAATTCATGAGTTTTACGATTTTCGGCAAATTTCGAATTAAAGGGTTCTGCATAATTCGAAATGTTTTTTTGGATCTCTTGAATTTTGAATTAACGAGGTTCTACTGTAGTATGTTTCTAATATATAACATCAACTTATATTATTTTTTTGATAGTAAAGTCAGATTGGTTACTTATATTTAGGGTTAGGTTAAGTTAGATTACCAGGGGTTGCCATAAATTGCCTTAACGACTACTAAGATATCGGTGCCTTTATGCACAAAACAAATTAATTATTTTGGATTTTATAAATTTCTACTGAGTCACTATTAATACAAATGTTTTATAGTGACTCAATTTTTATAATAATATTGTTAAAATTAATTTAAAGCCAATATGTAACGTAGCATAACTTCATTTCACAGCATTTCTCCTGATATTTTAAAAAAGGCCTCCTGGTCAACCCCTACAGGCAGGGTCAGATCACGGCCAACTTGGCAAGACAAGGTAGTCTAAGTAGTTGCAAAGGGCTTGTAATTTTTTAGGGCCCACAACTGTTTAATTTTTCTTTCTGCTAGTATATAACCGTAGGAATTTTTTTAGGAGACCGGATTAAAGGACATGTCTAGGGCCTCAATTCTTTTTAATCTGACCCTGCTTGCAGGTACCCACATATCGCATAACTCATTATCAAAACCTCGACCGATACGCAGCACGTAGACCACACAGAAGGACAGCACGAGGTTTCCAACAGTGGTGAGCAGCAACACTCCCAGCAGCACCCAGTGGATAAAGTATTTATCATCCTCTGGCTCTGACATCCCGTGGCCGCTTTTAGCAGCCCCGATATTATCTTCATCTGAGAAACAGAGACATCACTAATTCTACCACATTGTATAACTTGGTAAACTACAAGCAAAATTGAGTAACACTCTGATGCCGATTTGTGCCTTTCAAATTAAGGTTAAATGTAATTTTAATGTAATGTGACTTCAGTGTTTTTACCAACTACTTTTACTTAAAGTGTGACCCTACAATAGGGATTTTTTTTGATGTCTAAATCTCACCTGTGGGCAAATAGTTTTTAAATCAATTATCTAGCTATCAAATTAAACTTTTTTCTTTACAAAAACAATTCAATTTGGTGCATTATTTTATAAAATATGACTATTACGGATGTAATATGGAGTTATGTTTGGTTACAGTTAATGGAAAATGGAGCCAGGGACTTGAAGGTGCTAAAAAATTATTAAATTTAAGAAATTAAATGAAAAACATAAAATGTTCCAGTGCTGCCTTGAGGCTATTTTTGTTGTTTATTTTGTAGTTTTGAAACTGAAAATTAAAAGTTCCTCACAGTGACTGGCCCACTGACTAGTTTTAGTTTATAATTTGTAAAATTGAGTCACACACCTTCTTCTGATTCCTCAGGTTGGACCAGATTGGGGGTCCTGGACTCCTGATCCTGGACTCTGTACCCCCGGGCGTCGCTAGATGGTGAATCTATCTTCATTTCTGCTGGCATCTGGTTACTTGAGCTGTCTCTAAAAATATCTCACAATATTCATTTCCATATTCAATTACTGAAATTATACTGATTGCTTTTTAGAATTTCTTATTGCTGTTTAAAATAATGAAAGCCTAAATAATGAAATAAAACAAGTAAATCAACATTTCAGAGGCATTATTGTAGATGGTGGGCGGTTTAACGGATATGTCACAATATATTATGAAATTATGGAAATTTTAAAGAGTAATAACTACTTTAATACTCACTTGAGAGTGTCAGTTCTGTTTTATTTTAAAATCAGGACACTCAAGTGTACTAATTAACTCGCTCATTCTTAAATGTATCGGTTATACCACCCGGGATTTACAATTTAGCCAATTTGATACTGAGTAGTGTATTTATAAAAATATTTTATTTTAATCAGGAACACCAACAAAGAAATGATGTAAGTATCTTACAAAAAAAGATAAGTCAATGAAATAAATAATACAGAACATTCAAAAGAATAACTTGTTATATTTCAATAATTATTATGGATCAAACAAAATTAACCATAAAATAAAAAACTGAAACTCTTCAGATGTTTTCATGTATATCATGTCAATAATATCGTTTAATAAATAAATTGAAACAATGTTTTAAAACAATTTGAAAAAAATTATGTTATAATATTTACTCTATTTTGACAGATGTCCAAGAAGAACGATGTCGACCGCAGACGTCCGCGTATATCGATCGAGCGTCGCGACGACGCGCCGTCATTCGTTAAAGTCTGACCAACACGCGCAGAGTTATAAAATGGCGCCAATGCCGAAATTTCAAAGTACTACACTGTAACATTAGACACGTGAGATTGGCATTACCATACCAATACGAATAAAAAAGAATAAAGCATTGAATGTAAATTAATGAAAAAGAGCGTGAATAACATAAAAGAGCAGTCTCGGAATCTGAATATAATAGGGTAATTTCACATTTTACAGATGCTATTTAAATATAATATGCTAATAATGCTATTTAAAATTTTAAATAGCATTATTAATACTGGACCACGATAGCAGCTCGATTCTTGATCCCTGACTTGCAAATAGTGCCTCACGGTGTCTATCAGTACTTGTATAGTTTAGTTTGTTTAATGTGCTTAATAGTGGCTTTTTTCTTTTTAAATTTAGCAAAATGGCGCTCTTTGAAAGCTTAATTACGAATTTAAAGGGAAAAAATCACTCATTTATAAAAAAAATGTTTAAGTGATTCTTCGATTAAGCACAAGTTTTTAACACCTAGAATATGTCATAAAAATTTCATTTAAATCTGTCGAGTAGTTTTTTAAAATATCGTGGACAGTTTTTGAAAACGTTATTTTGAGAAAAACGCCTTTAAAGTTTTATGCATTAATAATTAATACAAATACAATTTATAAAAACGAAGAGTCGTCTATTCCTGATCCATATAATAGATCTTCTGCCGATGTGTAGGTAAGCCTCCAAGATGTCGATTTGTTTTTGTCCACGTCTAATCCTGCCTTCTCGAGTTTTTGCACGTTAGTCAGCAATCGTTATGCGCTCTATGTCGACTTTTCAGCATACCTGCCGGTGTGCATTAGGCCCACAAATTAATCCTATCGCATTGGTAGTCATTAATGTTCCTTGCATACTTTCATGACGTGCCAATATAAATTTTTGAAAATGATTATAATACACGCACAACATCTATCGACTGCTCGGTTTCACTGCCATTGAAATGCTGAAACTAAATCAAATTTCAGTTAGCCTAATGGGTCTTAAGTCAAAAATTGGAACTGTAAAAAAAGTTTTTTTTACATTATTCTTAGAATTACTCAGGTAAAAACCCCGTTCCGTAGCAGCCGCGCCGTCAGTCAGTCGGGCGCTCTGTCGCCGTCCGCGTGTCAGTGCGGAAGGCAGTAGAGGGCCCTACAGTTATCGTTGGATATCTTTAAAACTAATAACCGGATCGAGTTGATATTTTCACAGAATATTTTTGAAACATTTTACTTTAAGAACATGCAAAAAAAAATAATCGATTTTTTTTTTAATCCTGGCTGTACGTAACCCCTTCTAACTAATGAATAAATTACCAGACCTAAGATGTTTTAAAAATGAAAAAATTGATCCATTTTGCGGGCCTTATATGACTGTATGGACTCGTGATATGCCTTTTTTTCAATTATATTACAAAGTACCTAAACGATAATATTAAATTTCAGTTTCCATACTTAAAATTAATTTTTTTAAAACTAATTAAAATCTTTACTGTTTTTAAAAAATATATATTTTGTATGGTTTTTTCAACCCTCTTTATATAGATAGTTGACAACCTTTTATTCTAATAATCGAAATAATAGGTATTATTATTTCAAAATAATAAAAAAAATCGTGCATGTACCTATTCATGTACGCGCGGTAGAAGTTGTGCTTAACTGAACTAAAGACAAAATTATATATTAATGACCCTCTTGTAAGTATTGAATTGTACATATCTGCGCTGATCATTGTCGATTATTTTATTTAGTTTTATGAAAAGAATTAAAACTATTACTTACAGAAATGTATCCTCGAATATTTAAAATAATTGGGGCAAATAAAATTTTTCTTAAAAAACGATCGAATCATTCGTGAAGTCACATCTAGACAGAATCTGACAAAATTTTAATATTTTATTTATTTATTTATTTAATGTTCATGGAAGACCAACAACACAACAAAGAAGCATAGAAAACATTGATATAATATAGATGGCCAATTAAAGGTCTCCACATTTAGAAATATGTTAGTAATGATAAATATTTATGAATTAAACTAAGGCATATTATAAATTATATAGAAAGAAAGAATAAAAAATTTAAACAAAAGAAAAAGAAACTTAATTATTAGCAGAAAAACATTGGCATGTTAAAAAATAATACAAAGAGAAAAAGAGACCTAATTATTAGCAGAAAAACATAGGCATGGCATAGAAAAACATGGCTTTGCTATTGAGACGTTTCTTTTCAAAAAACGTGCGCATTTTTCAAAAAAAGTCCTTTCACATTTTATCGATTTTCGGCCTAAAACGTTTCGAAACTATACAACTTTGACAATCGCGTTGAATGTTTGGAGGTGGATGAGCCCTCCGGTTTTGGATAGTTGAACTCAAGGGTCACTATTCCGTTTGTAGAGTCGGACATCTCTGCTGTTGTTGATGACGTAAAAGTCGCGGTGTTTGAATAGTATTTATTGGAATGTAATAACGACAGAAGTTACAAGTACAATAATTATAGGTACTCAATAATGAATCGATAGATGACGAGAGCTTCCGCTCGATAGGTAGCTTCCCGAGAAGTGAGACATCGATCGGGTAGCGCTTCGCCGTAAGAATGACACTGGGCGAGTGAGATACTCGGCTCTGCAGGCGCCGGCTTATATAGTGATCCAGAACAAAGACTCGGGGTTGTTATGATTTCGTCTTTACTCGGCCGCGCGTGTAGATATTTAGTTTAGATCAGCAAGGCGAGTTTCCTCGCTCTCCGTGCCCCCTGCTATACATTGCCTTTGTACTCGGTCATTGGTCCGGCTTACTTTGTTTCCTGTTTGCTGTCCTCAGCGTTCTTGCCTCGGCCTTTGTATCGAGGGCGACAGCCTGCCGTTTTCGAAGTCAGCGTAAGCGGTACCTCATTACACGGGCGTGTGTGTGTATGCGTCTTGGGCCACCACAAATGTCTTATGAATTAATGTGTTATTTGGTTTTGAAAACGAATATCTGACAATTACGTCGTTTTTACAATAAATAATTTCTTTACTATCACTTTAATCGTTTTTGGCATGATGACAAAACAAAAACTTTCTTAAAAACGATCGAAACATTTGTGAACTCTCATATAAACAGAATCGACAGCTGACAAGAATTCAATATAGCGTCTTTCTTCTGCGCGCGTCTTTCTTCGCATACTATAATTTCACTTAAACAAGTAACTTCATGGATTCGCATTTTTACTACATGCTGCATACGCTGCGCGTGTGCATCTTCCGTGACAATAATAAAATTACGCTAAATGCACCAAAACAAGTACAAAAAAATGAAAAACGGACAAATAAAATACGTCCATCTATTTTCGAGTGTTAGAATAAGGGCCGGTTTATCATTTATAAGTGATCTTTCGTATAAACCATTGGTTAATGCATTTCCACCAATCAAACAACCCGTTTTCGTAAAAATCGATGGTTTTTACGAATGATTGCTATAATCCAAGTTGGTAGGACCAGCCTTTAGTCCAGCAATATTCCAACTTTCAAAAAATATGATTCCTCGAACTCAGCGCAACATCGGCCTCTTTTTCAATGATGATTTCCTTGTTTGATGTTAACCGCTTTCCTCCAAGCAATTTTTCATGCATGGAAGCAAAAATAAAACGCAGGGAGCCAAATCTGTATAATAGGGTGGACGAGGCAGAAATTCAATGTAATTGGACCAGTTTTGCTGCGGCGATTGCGGACTTATCTATCTATTCTTATCATTTCAGCATCGAATCGGCCCAATAAATCAGCATAGTACTGCCCCATGATTGTTCTTTCCTTCTCAAAATAGCCAGGACAGATGATGCTTCGCGAATCTTTAAAAACGGTGGCCATGACCTTTCCGGCCGATAAAACCGTTTTCGCCTTCTTTGTCCACTGTTTTTTTTCATATCTGGCGTATAGTGATGACTCCATGTTTCGTCAATAGTCACGAAACACTACAGTATCTCTTTCAGTGTACGCTTAAACAGTGCTCCGAAGGTGGCATGCGATTCTGTTTTTGTTAAATTATGAACAAACGCGGCACCCATCTCGCCGAATGCTTTTTCATGCCCAATTTTTCGTATAGAATACCTTGTATACATTAAATTGAGATGTACAATGTCACCAATCTCTTTGATCTTGATCCGGCGCGGCAGTCTGCTAACACGATATCATGGATTTTGTTGGCCATATCTCCCGTGGTCACCTCAGTCGGGCGGCCTGGGAGCTAGCTTTTCATGAAAACTTGATATTCAGCCACGCTTAAATTCGTTAAATCGATAGGTACCTACTGGTAATTATTTATTATATATATTTCCTCATACTTATTCCTATCCAAAATAAAAGAATTGAATCACTGACTGATATTGCTCTTTTTCATGATTGCAAACAATCACAATTGGCCCACTTTCAATAGCTATAAAAAAATACTCGACAGACCTGTCTGAAATTTTGATAGGCATTATTCGAGAGAGGGCTTTAAACAATGCAGATTTTGCATCAATGGCGCCATTAGTCGTTAAAAGCGGGTACTTATCATACAGCCTTCGTATGTGTCTGTCGATTGATTTGCATTACTCAGGCAGGGAAGACGTAGGTACTTTCTATAAATACGAAAATCTGTATCTACAAAATTCAATGTCTATCTATTCTCTGTAGAAATCTATATAGTTTGACAGATCTGATCTAAATTTTGCATGCTTATTCTTTAGGACCCTGCGGAAAATATTGACACCATCTTCCTTCTCTTTATTAAACTTCTTCCCCTGATATATTCTCTATACAAATCTACACTGTTTGACAGATCTGAGCCATATTTTTTTTACTTATTCTTTAATACTCTGTACAAAAGATAAGTGATATCTCCCCTTCCTCCTCTTAAAACACTTCCTCCCCTGATATAAATGTATTACGCTCAAAATTACATTTAATACTATGTATTAAAAATTTAACAGTCACTTTTTAGCACATTGTGAAAAAAAAATTCCTCCACTCCTTACTCACACCACTCCCTGACCATGAAATATGTCTGCATCCACCAATTTTAACTTTTTGCTTAACTTTTACTGTTATTAATTAACAAACAATTTGCTCTTGGTCCTTATTACAACATCAAAAACATTGGTGAGTTTAACACAAAAAACATTCTGGTCCCCATGATTTTGTGTTAAACGATTTCCATTGTAATTATATTTTCCGGGCGTGGGGATTTTATATTCAGCAGCTGAAAACATATTTTCATCCATCAAGCTTTACCTCGAACTACCACAAAACAACTGAGATAACACATTGTTATATTATTTTTTTTCTTTATCTTGTCTATTTGCATCCTAGTATCCAGTAGCAAATCCGATGAGACAGATTAATTGAAATGAGGAACAAATGAGGAATTTGCAGTGCAAGTACAATTTGCCAAAACCTACAATAAGTTTTGACGAAATTTGGCAAATACCTATACGAATATTGATAGTATCATCAAGGTCTACCATCCCTGTTGTATTATCCAATTGTACACAAAACTACTTATGAATAATAAAACAAAATATAAGTGCAAACACTTTATTATTTATTGTGACAGGAAAAAAATCAATGACAGTTTCAGTAGAACTAATACCAGGTAATACATGGAAATAAATATTACATATTATGAATTATTGCAACATTCAAGTTATTAAAAATAACTTTAGAGCTAAGAAGGCGGGTCGAATTTCAAAAATAATCATGCACAAATATTCCGGATTTATTCCAAAGGGTTGAATCCCAGTCTACATACGCCTTTACAGTCTGGAATCTTCAATTACTTAATTACAAGCTACAACTTAACATTAGTGAGTTGTATTTGGAAAAATAGTGGTATTTTTCCACTACAGTTGACCTACAATAAAGTCTGTAAATTTATAAACCGTGCTGTCAATCTGTCTCGAGACAACTGTATTTATATTTGGTCTTATTATTTCTAAAAACTAAAAGTATCACAAGTATTGAGATTTTTAAGTAATTCAATATGATATATTGTTACACACAAAAGATTAAATAAAAACAGAAATATAATACAAACAAATCAGCAATATGTGTACAGCCAAAATAACAAAGTTTTAAGTCAAAACAGAAGGGAAGAAAACCTTTATTCGATAAACAATAATGTTTTTTTATACATATAACGACTCATATTGTCGAGCTGTTTGAAAGAAAGCTGAACAGGGCAAATATGGATAACTTTAATGTTTCGATAGGTATAAAAATATCAGTCGCATCATGAATATGTGCCATTTTTTAATCACTTTATCAGTTGCAGTGAGAGAAAAACAAAATTTTAGTCAATAATATAATCTCCGTCTCAATTACAATTTAGCTTCTTGTTAGTAATAACAAATTTTTTATACCAGATGGCATAAAACATTTGATACAACTGAAAAATAATTAAAAATTACAATTTTGAAATCCTGTAAACCATTAAAAAAAAGATTCTGGTTTGTGTCTTCTGGGGTATTATGCCATGTTTTTAAGACCTTTAAGGCTGACGTTTCAGATCCCATTGCAGGGTCCATCATCCTCTATGATGGACCCTGCAATGGGACCCGAAACGTCGACCAGAAAGGTTGTAAAAACACGACAAAATACCCCAGAAGACGCAAACCAGAAAATTCTGAGTGGCAGTAAAAACCTAAGAACATTCTCAATAAATTTTTTGTTAGCAAGTATCGTAAATTATTTATAACTGGGCAGGATTCTAAAATCTAATACTCTTTTTATGTGGAGTCTGCATCGGGCTTACATTTCAGGTGGATTTCCTTTAACTACCATCGCCTTTCTTTCCATTAAAATATAAATTTTTAGGGTCTAAACAATCTGAGAAATGGATGCTGTAAGTGTTTAGTAATTTATTTGTGTATTATGGATTTTGAAAACAATATTTTCGAACGGCTTAACCTACAGTTTTCTGTGTTTCTGGAAAGGTTCACTACATTAAAATTCAAGAATCTATAATTCTACCCTCGTTGTTGTATCATATTGTATTACATCAAATATATCTTTATACAGGTGTGATCCAACATTTAGTTTAGGAGGTTAAATAATTATCATTTAAACTATGCAAAAAATAGTAGTTAGGGCTAAAGTAGTTAAAGCGCATGAAAATTTAAAAATGAAGTTGTTTAGGGGCAATTGTAATACCACTCTGCTTCCTGTTAAGGTATACAAAAAAAAATGTGTACTGCAACTCTAAATGGCTCATATCAGAAAATACTAATGGTGATGTAATAAATATTTAATTGTATTTTCTATCAAACTCGCATTTTGTCTGTTGGATATATGTTTTTACAATAGACAACCACAAGAGATCCTGCCAAATTTTGCTTCTTGGGCTGTAAAGTTTGCAAGTTTAATAGAAGTTTGTAGAAATTACGCAACAGACATGCCTCTGCAAGGAATCAAAATGGTGATGACAGATGAGTTCAAGAATTATCTAATTTCTAAAATCTGCAAGACAAAAATGTTTTTTTCATTGTTTCACATCCGTAATAATAATCCATACAATACATATATACTAACTAGTATAGTATAAAATCTTATAAAAAAGTAATAAATATTAAAATATAATTTTAGAATCTTCAAAAAACAATTTAACATAGATGAGTAGTAGTCAATTAATCGGATACAAAAAATGTATGAAAAAACCGGGCACAGTGGTATTTTTGTTTTTATATGTGTAATATCATAAGTAATTTTATGTATTTATGGTAATTAGTAATGGGCAATGAATAATGATAACACATTTAGTCAAAAATAATATTCATTCATTTTGAAGAATAATTCATTTTAAAAATAAAATTAGTATCTAAAATATTTATTTTCAGTGTAGTTGTTTGTCAACGCATCTAAATAAAAATATCACTGGACCTGCCACCCGGTCACCGTATATGCAATGATCTTAACAGGACTGCAATCCACTAAGTTCATAATAGCCTCATATTATTTTCTTACATAAACTTTTCTTTCTTGGTAATACAACTTCTTGGCTTTTTGATGTGTAATTAAAAAAATCCATCACAACACAAGTTTTGTTCTAATTCTCAATCTCTCAACTACCTCATATATAATATATAGTTTTTATTTAAACATGCATTATAAAACGCCAACAAATATTTGGGCAGAATAGAAATGATTCTATTCCAGTTTAAAACCCCTGAATGTACTGAACATTAAATAAATTCAAATAATAGACAGCAATGAAACTGCTTTATCAGCTAAAATAATTCATGAAATTGCTCTTGACGAATTAGAAAATATAGAAGAATTAAGAGTAAGAAATGAGGTTCTCACTCCCATCCTTTTACATGAGATTATATGTTTGAGTGTTTAAAAAAATTCTAAATTAACTCGTTATTTACGAACACAAAATTCTCGATAGGTCTTATAAATTACCTAGCACAAAGCAATCAAGCAAACTTAAATCTATTGAAAATGTTAGAAGAACAAATGGTTATTATGCAGCTATCTCACCAATACATCTGCCAATACATCCAGCCAAAATAAATTTTGAAAATTCCAAGGTCCAAACATAGTACAAATGAAAGCAAATGGTTGATTAAACCTTGAATCGACTAGATATGTTCTTAGCTGTAATACAAAATTTCGGAAATAAATGTTCGATTGTCAACACATTTCAAATATTTTTTGTCAAAAGATCCTCACTTTTGCCATCTGTGAGTTATACATATTATATCAAAACTGACTTCTTAAATACATAATGAGAAACATTATCTAATGTTTTGATATTAATAGTATGTAAACTTCACTTGACTTTGTTAATCAGTTCCAGAAAAAATTACATATATATATATATATCTGAATATCGTCATGACCGTAGAACAATGACGGATGTGCAAAAAATTCCATATTGACTTTTTTGGATCGTTAAAAAGTGAAAAAAAGAAGCCATCTAATGGTATAAAAAAATTGTATTTTTTCTCATTAATTTAACCGATATATACCGACTTCATATAACGACGGTTCTGATTTGCGATCGTAGAACAATGCAGTGTAAAAACATCATTGTACTGTGCTGACTATATTTGATGTTTGAAAGATATCAACTTTAAATAACTAACCCAAGATTCAAAGAAAAATCTTTTGTAGTTATCGAGTTATGACATAAAGTGTTTTTATGTAAATAAAACTTCAAACTGTTCTTCTGAAAACTTGAGAAAAATCACATGCGTCGTTATTCTACGATTATGACCATTAAGGCTGGACATTCACTGCAAATGTATATTTCGGCGGTTATTTAAGAAAATGTGAGTTTTTATTATTCATTTATATCGGAATGTACACTCTAGACTGCAATTTTTAGGGCAATAACTTAGATAGAACCTTTGTTATTATATAAAAGTAATAAATTGGACATTATTTACAATAATTAATAAAATATAAGCATTAATCGACAGGCCGCGGCCAAAAAATAATTTTTAGTGTCCTAGGCAGTGCTAATTTTTAATGAATAATATGTTTTTTAAATGAATAATATGAAAATTCATAATATGTTTTTTATACATATAAAGTATACTTCATTATCTAGAATCTGTACTAAGGAAATTAAGAAATATTCAATATTAATAAGGTTATATGTAATGTTTTAAATTTGCAAAAAATTTTTACGTGTTTTGTTGATTTTGAAAACGCTTTTTATTTATATAAAGAGATGATTTTAAATAGTATATTCTATTTATTGCCGTATTTTGAGGCTTTACTCACTTAATAAAAGTTAGTTATTTTAATAAAAACACCGTAATCAATATTTAAAAATAAAAATTACAAAGTATGAAAAGCGCCAATAAATGACGCTGCTGCCGACGGCATTCTGTTTTGAAATTTCTTGCAAATTTAAAACATTACGTATAACTTTATTAATATTGAATATTTCTTAATTTCCTTGGTACGGATTCTAGATAATGAATTATACTTTACACATATAAAAAAACATATGCGTTTTCATATTATTCATATAAAAACATATTATGTATTGATTAAAAATTAGCACTGCCTAGGACACTAAAAACGATTTTTTGGCCGCGGCCTGTCGATTAATGCTTATATTTTATTAATTATTGTAAATAATGCTCAGTTTACTACTTTTATATAATAACATAGGTTTTATCTAAGTTATTGCTCTAAAAAAGTTTTAATCTAGAGTATAATGATATATAACTCTGATATAAATGAACAATAAAAACCCACATTTTCATAAAAAAAAAAAACGCCGAAATATGCATTTGCAGTGAATGTGCCGCCTTAAACAGTTGGCTTTTATTGTGTACGCGGGGAAGTGCAACTCCAAATATTAAATAGTTTAAACTGAGTGCAAAACCAGGCTTATGATGTATTTAGCAGAGCATAGAACCCATCTTAATACAGAACAGACAGTCTGTTTTTCATTCTCAGGTGTGTGTTTCAAGTGAAAAGCGTTGGATTGCAAATTATCTATTATCGTCCTGTTATTTAGGCTAATAAATATATTATGTAGGACACGCGATAAAAACTAAACATCAAATAACACAATAAAATTTCTTAAATAATAACAACAAATAAATATAAAAATAATACTACAAACTTTCATATTACATTTCTCACTGCCTACCAGTGTCGCCGTACTTTGGCTCGCTTCGAGTATTTATGCATGCAATTGCGCAGTGTGAGTTTTTTTTTTCAGTACGCACGAGAACATGGTATAATCTTAAACTATAAAACTGGAATGTATAATTTTATGGAACATTTTAAGAAATAGTAAAATTCATGAACACAATAAACTAAAGTTCAGTCGGAAAATCAAATGCCAAAAATTAACCCATTTATCGACAGAGATGTCTATTTCTAGAAGATATGTAATGCCAACATTTATAAAATCAGCATTTTATATATGCAATTCGATATAGTCTCATAAAAATCTCTCTTAGTCGGCTTTAACAGGTTAATACTCAAAATACATAAATAATTTTTAAATTATTTAATTAATCAGAAGTGCAGAGAGAAAACTCATCTGGATAAAATGAAATTTTGAAAAGTAAAAAGCATTTGAGGATATTTGTGTCTTCTGGCATGCCTTATCAATACTGAAATGCTTTTCCATTAAGCAAACATACCAAGGTTTCATAAATATTTTTAAAATGTATAAAACACATTATTATATAATATAACACTAAAATTCAGTATGTATCTAAAAGAGCATTTCATCTCCAATCAGATATGGACAAAACAAAAAGTCATATAAATTTGATTTTAATATTTAAGCGTGAAAAATTATTACTGCGGGTCATTCTCAACATTTTCCCAATCTGAACTGTCTTTTGATGGTACATCTGTATTGGCTGCCGAACTCCTCTCAGAAGTGGGGATCGATGAAAGTGCAGCGGCCATCTGCTTCAAAAACGCATCGCCATTGACACTGAACGAGCTGTTGTTTTTGCGCGAGTTGCCTGCGGAAGATGGCCTCGGGAGAACTGCCTCCCACGCTGAAAGTGATTTCTCGTAGAAGTGAATGTGTTTCTTGGCCATTTCTAATAGAAGCAGCTTGAAATCAGTCTTTTTTTGACGCTGCCAGCCCTGAAGGTCACTTCTCAAAGCTTCTGAGGCGCACTGCAATCTATAATGTACAGGGCATTTTTTGAGAGGTATAGAACTTTGAGATGAAATAAAACACATAAAAATTGTGGTAATGACCATGGTATACATATTTGATAATTTTATGCCATTAGTGTTTAAATATTAGGTCCTTACATATGAAATTGGCGTTTAGTATGGGAGGAACATAAAGCCGATTTTTTTTATTATAATATATTTATTTAATCAAAGTATGTACCATTGCTATCTATGCACATTTGCCATCTCATAGGTAGTTCATCGATCCCTTTACTAAAAAAACCATTCGGACGGGAATCAATAAAATCTTTGAAGGCGGTTTGGACTGCCCCATCGGAGTTGAATTTTTTCCTTTGCAAGAAGTTATCCAAATTTCGAAAAAAATGGTAATCTGTTGGGGCAAGGTCCGGAGAGTACGGTGGATGTCTTAGACATTCCAATTGAAGCTCCTCTAATTTGGTAGCCGTCTGTTGTGCAGTGTGTGGTCTAGCGTTATCATGAAGCAGCAGTGGCCTAGAGCGATTAACCAGCCTCGGTTGTTTAGCAGCTAGCTTTTCCATCATGGTTTGCAGTTGCTGACAATAGACATCTGCCGTAATCGTCTGGCCAGATTTAAGAAAGCTGTAGTGGAACGACACCAGCACTAGTCCACCAAACGCTCACAAGTAACTTTTTTGGAGTCAATTTTCGCTTGGGGCATGGTTTGGCTGGTTCGGCAGGGTTCAGCCATTGCGATGAGCGCTTCCGATTATCGTACAGGATCCACTTTTAATCACAGGTAATGATTCGATTTAAAATCCCTTCATTATTGTGCCGGTTGAGTAATGCAACGCAGCAGTCAACGCGCGTTTGTTGATTTGCTTCACCCAATTCGTGAGGTACCCACCTTTCAAGCTTTTTCACCTTACCAATTTGCTTCAAGTGGATTAAAACAGTTTTATCACTAACACCGCAGCCTGCAGTTAACTCGGATGTGGTTTGCGATGGATCCGCTTCCACAATAGCCTTCAATTCTTCATTATCAACTTTGGTCTCCGGCCGTCCACGGGGCTTGTTCTGCAGGTCGAAATTTCCAGAACGAAAACGTTGGAACCAAAAACGCACTGTGTTTTCTTTTGCGGCACCGTCGCCATGCACATCATTAATCCTTCGAGCCGTTTCTGCAGCACTGGTGCCACGATGGAACTCGTACTCGTAAATAACGCGATATTTCAAGTTTTTCATTTTGTAAACTGAGTGACGCAAAGAAAAAAACAATTGAGGAAAAAACAAATGAATCATAATTTTCAAAACACAAATACTTGAGTAAACAGCTGTGTAAATTTGGATTTGGAATTCCTAACCAAAGAGAAGATTTTTGAGATCAAATTTGCCAGTACGGCAAAACGCCAATTTCATATGTAAGGACCTAATACTTGGTTCCACGGACATTTGGCCGAACGACAAAAGGCCTACGCAACATAACATCCAACATTTTTTTATGAAAGAGTTTTGTTGTTAACAAAATTAAAGAGTCGAAAATTCTCGAAAAAAGTTACCACTCAAATCAACGGACGCAAATAGTGAATATGACCTTTTAGTAAAAGTGCAGTATTTGCAACTATCCTAAGAAATAAAATGGGAAGGATCTTATATGACTATGCTGAAGGCGCTTACGGCACTTTCGTTTAGCTTAACCTAATTAAACCTCGCACGCATAAATAATTAATCTGTGAAATAATATATTAAATGATTTTGTCACCATTTTCAATTAATTAATTTATTTAGCGCTCTGTCATAAATTTTATTTTGTAATATCGCGTAGATATGCTGTCGGTGTACCAAATATTCTTGGACATTTTTTCGTCATGAATACTTGTTTCTATTGGAATCAATCAATTCTTTTTTTTTTGTAGTATTTTTTAGTTTTTTACTCATCAGATAGATGGTGAAATGTTATACGATTTAAAAAAAATTAGGCTATAAATCTATTATTAAATTATATAAAAATAATCAGCGTAGCCTTATAAATATATGCGTCCAAATTATGTTGTCTTACACGGAATTAACATATAAAATTAATAAAATTTTTATAACATTGACTTTTTTAACTGTGTTCAAATAATCTTGAGATATCTGTATTAAATACTTTATTTTGATATATGATATTCTGAATGTGCAGTATAATTTAAAATATCGTTTTCTACTTCAAGATATTCCGTTCATTTAATATTTTCGTTTATCACTATTAGGTAAAGTGAAAAGTTTAACGAAGTCAGTAAAATGATATTAGTCGCTTTAATCTCTTGTTTACTTTGAATATTTTGAAACATTATATTTTACTAACGTTATTATTTTAAAAACCGTTTTCAACAACAATCTTCGCCGTAAACTCAAACGGATATAAAGCAGAGAGAAGAAGGGCCCCGGGGCGGTGGAGGAGCACCGCAGCTTCGGAATATTTCTCAGTAAAGCTTTTAGTTCTGTAAACATCCATGAGCGCCCAACGAGGAGTTTACCGCTCCATAGATTAATGTAATAATATATATGCAGACGTTATATTTTACTGTAGCCGTATAAAATTCACTGTCATTTTAATGCTTAATTCTGCCACTGCGCACGGCGCAGTAATTTTACGACGCCTGTCATGGCGGGCGACGCTCTTCGAAATGAGACATGTAACTGTAGCACGTAGTTTAAGGTGAAGTTTTATGTTTTTATTCGAGTCTAAGAAACTAATGGTCGTTAGCTACTAAACGCAGACATTTCTATTAAATATGAATACAAAAATTATGAAATTACTAGAAATTTTGTAAAGTATCGCCGGTAACAGTCTTAAATAGAAACTGTACCACACGTTAATTAGTATTTAGAGAAAATTCCTAGAGGTAATATTTCTTATTTTTAGTAGATCAAACAATTCACAGCGTCTTTTTTCAAATGTTCAATCTTAACTGAGTTCTCGCATTTGCATGTGAAAGCCATTTTCCTAAATGTTCTTTTCCCACAGAGAGATGAGCGAAAATAGGAGCCCGCATAAACCACAGAGCGCCTCCCCCAGAAAGAAGCCCAAAGGAGGTTTTTAATTCTCCCGCTTCAGGTCAGCGGTTGTTTGCCTCCTCGCCCACAAAGTTTCCCGAATCTTAGGTCTAAACGTGCTTTGGTTGCAGTACGCTTCTCTTTAACCGAAGTTTGTCGTAAATGTATAAGCGATGAAGTAACGTGTTGCCAGGGCTGAATTCAATTACACCCAGGGGCGGGTCTGCGGGTCAAGCTTTGACCTGTAATCATCCCTAGACCATTACGGGGGTGGTAATCCGTCTCCTGACGCCAGCGTGGGCCGCATTTTAGATAATGAAGGTGGGACATAATCTACTTTGACTTAAACGCAAAGCATCGCTCCGTGCCGCTATGGTTAACATAGAGGATATCGCGAGCAAACTTAAAAACATTATAACTCCTAAACTGCCGAACCCGTAGACCCTAAAGTTTGCATGCTTCAAACAAAGATCTGGCTTTATAATCAACCACGTTTTTCAAAGTAGAATTGAAATTAGTGTAAAACCAAGATATTATCGACTAATTTGCAAGCGCGTGCAGTCAATGTACGTAATCGACAGAACATTATGATATATTTAAATATGAATTGTGTGATAATATTTATGATACCAGTATTTCGAAATAAACATTTAATTTCGATTTATTACGTATAAATTTAAAAGCTAGGCTTATTTCTAAGGACTGACTGAACGTCACTTTTGATTTGAGCGAGAGAATGTCCATGAATGCAGAAAGTCTGTAGTATTATATATATATATATATATATATTATATATATATATATATATTATATATATATATATATATATATATGTTAGTTCTAACTACTTTGGGGGTAACCCGCGTCAAATTCTGATCGTCAGGACCAGTCGTCTGCCGACGTTTCGAACAGATCTCACTGTTCATCTTCAGGGCGCCTTGTCGATGAGCTGCTTCTCCAAAAAGCGTACAACCGTTTGGGTCCGGTGGTCCGGTTGACGGTCTTGACGGTGAGCTCCGGACCCAAACGGTTGTACGCTTTTTGGAGAAGCAGCTCATCGACAAGGCGCCCTGAAGATGAACAGTGAGATCTGTTCGAAACGTCGGCAGACGACTGGTCCTGACGACCAGAATTTGACGCGGGTTACCCCCAAAGTAGTTAGAACTAACATATATTGTACCCGTGAAAGCCTTAGATTTAACATATATATATATATATATATATATATATTATGGACGAACTATAAAATTGGTGTAAAGTAAATAAAATGTCACTTAATGCTATGAAATGTTCATGTAAAAATTATCAAAAAATAGAATTTGTATATAAACTGGACGACGTTCCACGCCTTTAAAGTCGATTCAATAAGGGATCTGGCGTTATGCTAGATTCTAAACTCACTTTTAGAAACCACTTTGATAATATCGCAAACAAGGCATATGTTGGGATTTATCACCAGAATTACTAACGACTTCAAAAATTCTCAAAGTCTAAAAATTCTCTATACATCACTAGCACGAAGTACATTGGAATATTCGTCAGTTATTTGGTCACCTTATTACACAAGACAAAAAGTTTCTACGTATTTTGTCATACAAAGCTGGTCAACACAATGCCCTTCACAGCTACGAAGATCGACTTGCCTTTTTCAAGATGCACAAACTTGAATTCCGACGGAAAATATCCGATCTCCTTATGCTACACAAGATTCCCAGCGGAGCTATTGATTATCTCTCTCTATCTGATATAAATTTGCATGTTAAGCCCCGTATAAGAAACCCGGAGTTCTTTAGAATAAGCCAGCACACTAACAATGTCGGTTACTTTTCTCCCATCACAAGGTTGTGTCGCACATATAATTTGTATTGGGCTGACCCTAACATTGATGCTGATATTCTTGCAGATACCTTATCTTGGTTCAAAAACTCACTCATACACAACATCCATTTTCTAAACGATGACCTGAACCTATAGACCCATTAAATCAATTATTCATTAAATACTAATCGCACTACATTCAAACACTAAATATGCTATACACCTAAATGTACATGTAAAATATACTTAAATGCAGATATATATGTTATAAGATATGACCCAAATGCAAAAAGTTTTTAAAAAGAACAGTGAATTAATAACAAAGCATAATTGGGATAATGGGCATAGTCTTCACTATAATGTTTATTATCAGAGTATCATGTACATATTATCATGTTAGTGTCTCTAATAAAATAAAATAAAATATATATATATATATATATATGTGTGTGTGTGCGTGTTGGTTTTCCGAATACGTATATTAAAAAAATGATAAAATGATGAAAAAGTTGTATATTATAAGATATGACCCAAATGCAAAAATTAAAAAAATGCAAAAAACAGTAAATTAATAACAAAGCATAACTTGTTATAATAAAAGATTATAATAAAAGCAAATCTCTGTAAAATCATTTTAAAATTGAGTGTTAATTTTCACATGCGGTATACGAACTGAAAAATTTATCTTTAAAATCCGAATTTCCTTAAATTGAGATCCGCAAAATTAAGTTTTTACTGCAATTACTATTTTCAAAACCCTTTAAATTTTCACGATTACAGGAGCGCTTTTATAACACTTTCACTTAAAATAACTTGACATGCAATTAACTTTTGTCATATTCTTATAGAGGGACTAAAATAGCTAGCGGATATAAACGTTTTAAACTTGGGAGTTTTAAATTAATTTCTATTTTTTTAATAGCGAAACTCTTAAAATTGGTCACTGGGCGAGTGTCTTGTCAATACAAAAGTAAGATTTTTTTTGCAATTATAGTAACTGGCTCATATCATTAAATAAAAAAGTACTGATTTGGAACAACTAAATTAGGAGGGAATGGATAAAATGTGTATTGATTAGATAAAATAGAGTTCCTACAACGAGTGTATTTATTTTAATTTAATATTGTGTCCTTATCTATGAAATTGCCGTATAGGTTCAAATTAATGTCGTATTAAAGCTATAATATTCCTTTTTCAAAACTGGTTATTCATTTATTTTTTCACCGTGTGTTTTTCTTTGATATTGCTGTGGAGAATATTTGATATCCAAGAGAAAATGGAAATTATTTTATTTTATTATTTTAGAAAATGAGTTCCATCGTGGCACTGATGCTGCACATACGGCAAACAATATCAACCACATGTATGGACCGATTACGGTATATGAACGTATGGTGCGGTTTTGGTTTGATCGATTCCGTTCTAGAAATTTCGAGCCCTATGGACGACCGGAGATTAATAGATAATGACGATTTGAAAGCTACAAGTGAATCATCTCAAACCATGTCAGAAATAGCAATAGCCTTCAATGTAAGTGACAAAACGATATTGATTCGTTTGCGTCAAAATGCTAAAATAAAGATGCTCGCAATGTGGGTATCGCGAAGAAAAAAAATCAACCAGTATTGAGGGTTGCCTTGTTTTGTTGAGACGGCACATAAATGAGGGAATTTGGAATCGGATTATTACTTGTGATGAAAAATAGATTCTGTATGATAGTCGGAAATGTTTTTCGCAATGGTTGGACCCAAAGGAGGCCGCCAATCAAGGTCTAAAACGCAAAAAGAGTAAAAAAAAACAACTAGTGAATGTGTTGGTGCATCTGTGCCGGAATTATTTATTACAGTTTCTTGATATCTGGCACACCCATTACTGCAGAGCTATACTGTCAAGAATCGAAGACGATGATCGACAAGGTTGATAAACAACCGAAACCTTTCAATTGCTCTGGTCCACTACTTCTCAATGACGACGTTTGACCACACACTGAACAACGGACCGTCTTAAAATTATAGACTCATTGACTGGAAACTCTCCGTACCATGGTACTATTCAGATTCTGTACCTAGTGATTTTCATTTTTTTTAAATTTGGATAACTTTTTACATGGGAAAATTTTCAACATCGATGCGGCGGTGAAAAACCTTTTAAAGAATTCATCGATTCCCATACCCAGTATTTCTATAGCGAAGGCATCAATGAACTTTTATTAAAAGTGCAGTTAATTAAATATGTATTTTAAATATAAAAAATTGTTTACATTTTTCTATATGAAAATTATAATATCAGGTCCTTACATATGAAATTGGCGTTTTGCCGCACTGGCAAATTTGATCTCAAATATCTTCTCTTTGGTTAGGAATTCCAAATCCAAATTTATACAGCTATTAACTCATGTATTTGTGTTTTGAAAATTATAATTCATTTGTTTTTTCCTCAATTGTTTTTTTCTTTGCGTCACTCAGTTTACAAAATGAAAAACTTGAAATATCGCGTTATTTACGAGTACGAGTTCCACCGTGGCACCAGTGCTGCAGAAACGGCTCGAAGGATTAATGATGTGTATGGCGACGGTGCCGCAAAAGAAAACACAGTGCGTTTTTGGTTCTAACGTTTTCGTTCTGGAAATTTCGACCTGCAGAACAAGCCCCGTGGACGGCCGGAAACCAAAGTTGATAATGAAGAATTGAAGGCTATTGTGGAAGCGGATCCATCGCAAACCACATCCGAGTTAGCTGCAGGCTGCGGTGTTAGTGATAAAACTGTTTTTATCCACTTGAAGCAAATTGGTAAGGTGAAAAAGCTTGAAAGGTGGGTACCTCACGAATTGAGTGAAGCAAATCAACAAACGCGCGTTGACTGCTGCGTTGCATTACTCAACCGGCACAATAATGAAGGGATTTTAAATCGAATCATTACCTGTGATGAAAAGTGGATCCTGTACGATAATCGGAAGCGCTCATCGCAATGGCTGAACCCTGCCGAACCAGCCAAACCATGCCCCAAGCGAAAATTGACTCCAAAAAAGTTACTTGTGAGCGTTTGGTGGACTAGTGCTGGTGTCGTTCACTACAGCTTTCTTAAATCTGGCCAGACGATTACGGCAGATGTCTATTGTCAGCAACTGCAAACCATGATGGAAAAGCTAGCTGCTAAACAACCGAGGCTGGTTAATCGCTCTAGGCCACTGCTGCTTCATGATAACGCTAGACCACACACTGCACAACAGACCGGCTACCAAATTAGAGGAGCTTCAATTGGAATGTCTAAGACATCCACCGTACTCTCCGGACCTTGCCCCAACAGATTACCATTTTTTTCGAAATTTGGATAACTTCTTGCAAAGGAAAATATTCAACTCCGATGGGGCAGTCCAAACCGCCTTCAAAGATTTTATTGATTCCCGTCCGAATGGTTTTTTTAGTAAAGGGATCGATGAACTACCTATGAGATGGCAAAAGTGCATAGATAGCAATGGTACATACTTTGATTAAATAAATATATTATAATAAAAAAAAATCGGCTTTATGTTCCTCCCATACTAAACGCCAATTTCGTATGTAAGGACCTAATATATTAAATTTATAAATATAGATTTATCATTGTTTGAATGACCTTAAAGTAAGCCAAACGATGGTGACAAAGTACCCACTCCGTATTAGGCTCAGATTTAATAAACGCCTCGTCACCCGGCGTTACACGAAGAGCCATTAAAAATTGCAAGTATCAAATAATCTCCGCCTGGGGGAGGGCAGCAGGTCTTTTATCATTTTTCCGGGAAACTCGGCGCCCCGGGGATATAAATAGTTACTCGGGATTCAGTTTCTCAATGGAGGATTATCTCCGATAGAACTTTAAAGTGCGGTTCCAAAAGGCTGTCTTCACTCGCGCTATGTAGGCACTCCAGTATGTGCTCGCACTTGAGAGCCAAAAAATAAGTTACCTTTAAATAAAAACTTTTTTGAATTTTCAAAAATTTATAAGAATTTTTAGCTTTTTATACTAACAAATACATAGGAAAAATAATTATCAACAATTAAGATAAAAATGATATAATGGACAACTCAGGAATCTACCAGTTAACATGTAGCTCGTGTCCAGCACATTATATTTGAAAAACATCTCGTAATTTTAATACTAGAATCAAAGAACATATGAGGTGTCTTAATAACAACATTTTTCAGAATTTTCCAACCACCTCATAGAAAATAATCATAAATTTGACCCAAAAATAGGGGTGAAAATATTAAATACTAATAATAAAGGTTTAAAATTGAATAATTTAGAAATTTTTTACATTAGGGAGGCGGTGAATAATAGAATACCTCTCATTAATAACTAAATTAATTTTCCATATAGCCCTTTGTTCAATGTAGCGTTCACAAGAGATGTGGTAACACCCACTTTAGACACCGCCCCTTCTCACTCTCTCTCGTTAGATCCCTGAATTGTTCAGTCGTTCAATGGTTCATAATCAGTGCATGCTTTTCTCTAACAAGATTAACACACATGTGAACAATAGTGGTTATAGTTTGACAATACTATGGTTGGGGTGTAGTAGTGTAGTGTTGGTCCCGACGAAGAGACGGGTACGTCTCGAAACCGGTAGACCGTAAATCTGGTAGTGGTTTCTACTAAGTTTACTAACATTCTGTTATTATGTCTAACCACAAAGTTAATGCTTTAAATATTGATAATATTAAAAATAAAATCATTTATGTTATTAAAGAGTTAAGGTTATTATTACGGTCGTTGGATACATTTATGTTTTAAATAAAACGGATATTTTATATGACTCGTATATTTCACTGAGAAGCAAATTTCGACGTTTCGCTGAAGTCTTTGATCCAGCTTCATCAGGAGAGCGTCCTATCACTGCGTGGGTGGAGGCCGAACTGGTGGAGCAATCTACCCCCGCGGTGATATGACGCTTTCCGGATGACGCTGGATAACGTCGAATTTTGCTTCTCAGCGAAATATACGGTTATTATAAAATATATGTTTTATTTAACACATAAATAAGTTATGTTGGTGGCTTTCGTAGTCCAGGGAGTACGACACTATTTCCGGTGTGGTCACAATATGCCAATGTGATTAGATAGAAGTATTTCTAGCGCAAGAAGAAAAGCGATCTATCTTCAAAGCATTTATATGGGCCTAGTAGGGTCTCAAAATAGTTTAACAAATATATGTGTAAATAAACATACCTACCAAAAACTTACTTTTTTTCTTTGTACTTTATTTAATACAAACTGTTCGTACCTGGCGTTGCTTGGGTTAAGTATTAAGTTGAAAATAGATTTGTGGGGGAAAATAAATTCTCCATTATTTTGCAAAGCCTCTACTAAAAACAATGTTTCCATTTAATCAACGCTGGAATGGATGGGATGTTCGGGAGAGAAATGTGGCGCATGTTACCCGCTGGATCCTAAAGAATAAGTCTGCAAAATTTGGGTCAGATCGTTCAAACTGTGTAGATTTGAACAGAAAATATATTAGGGGAGGAAGTGCGGTAAAGGGAGAGTCGAGAAATGTCACCTATGTTACCCGCCGGGCCCTAAAGAATAAGTATGCAAAATTTAGATCAGATCGGACAAACGGGGTAGATTTGTAGAGTACAGTCAGACTGACAGACAGACAGACATTGACAAAGTGAAATAATATTTATATTGAAAAAATACTACAACACTTATTTAGTATTTATCAAATGTTATTTCAAGATTTATCTATAGTCTGCTCTTATTAAAAGTAGCCACGGCGTTAAAAAATATATATCTCAGATACTGAAAAAAAGATTTTTTCGGTTTAATTGTTTATAATTTATAACCACGATATCACAGATTTACAAGTATAATAAAATTATGAAAATTAAAATGATAATGAAATAATAATATGAAAATGATAATAAATAAATGAAAATGAGTAGCTTGTTGGTCTTGTGGTTAGGACACTCGCCTCGTGATCCAATGGTCGCGGGTTCGAATCTCAGCCCATACTAGCAAGTTAGTCCTATTTTCATAGCACAAGCGTTTAGCTTAGTTTGAAAATAGTAAGAATATTGATGTGACACGTATTCCGTGTTCGCATCTCTATTTAAAAAAAAAAAAAAATATATATGTGTGGAAATATCTTCAAAAAAAAATAATTTAATTTATCCAAGATAGCACTTTTATTAAGCACACATCGAGCTCCTGGATCGGACGTGTACGGGGTTAATGGAGACTGAAACGAGTATGGTATGTAAAGGAAGTTAGACTTAGGAACCATTGCTGAACTAAATAACCATTGTCAAAGATCTGTTTAATTGACACAGACTCCTGTGAGATAGTACAAAGTTCAAATCTTACCTGATGATGATATTAATATAAATAGGTAATACGTTATTATTTTGGACAATTTTTTTTTTTAAGATAAGATAAATATCATACAAGATACAGTTTCTATGTTTCAAATAGAATTATTTTTCTCCTGGATTCATTATGGGATTTACTTTATTTAAAATAAGCGCAAAATTTGGTTCATTAATAATTTAAAAGGTATTTATTATTGGCAAAAAATATGAGTTAACAGATAAGACATTGCATTAGTACCAAAATTATTAAAATTATATTTGTCACAAAATTATGTAACTAATCGTAAAGAATCAATAACATAATAGGTATTATAGTTATTTCCGTGCAAATAATCAATATATAGTTTATGCACGAATGAAATTATTTAGATATTTTTAAAATGACATGATATTTATATCGTATTATGTGATATGCCTAACTGGAAAAGTTTTTCTTAAAAAATAAGTAAACACACTGAGAACATTGCCGTCAAAAACCGGGCTTCAGGCCTGAGTAGCTTATTGTCACTTGAAGTTGATTAATGATGATGGAAGAAAGACGTTGCTTTATTTTTGACAGATTCATTTTGATGATCATAAACATCGTTATCGTTATAATAAGAGTTTGGTTAAAAAATAGCTCACAGATTTAGAATCAAAAGCTATTTTAGACATGGAACAATGCACATTTGCATGTAACAGTCAAATTTAAAGATTAAATAATAAAATCGTTTTCTTTTAAATTTTACACATTTAAATGCTTCAGTAAAATCTGACTATTTCTAGAATTAGAATATTTATTTTTAAAAAGAAGAAGTGACACAGTAACGTTCAAACATTATAATAAAATTATTATGACAGATTATTTTGAATTAAAATTTATGTAAATTTTTTAAGCGACTCTTTCTGAATAAGTACAGATGATAATAATAGTCTTTGCATTGGTGATTAAATAGTGAGTTAATCAGTTACTCATTATTAAACAATGAGTAATTGAGTAATGAGATTTTATAATAATACATATAAAGAATATTGCTTTAATAAATTCCAAAAAATATATACATATATACCTCATTAGTGACATCTTTATTTAATTAAGGGATTGAAAAAGCCTTATTTTTTTTTCACGCTTCAACAGGCCAAGAGGCCCAATTACATCAGGAAACACCCAGGCTTGAGTAAATCGCATGGATTAATTGTGACCTCACCGGGACCCTCGGTATGGAAAACTAATGTCATGCCCACTGGGCCGCCACATGTATGTGAAACGGGTTGTAAAACTTAAATATTTGGACAACTTCCGTTTGCTATTTTAAATTTATATTTTTTGATTTTATTTATTTAATAAATTATTTACATTATTTTACTACATCCATTATTTATAATATCTCAGGCACATGTGTGTTTTTGATCTGACTTTATTGGTCTTAGATTATTTATAATATATTTTATAGAACTTTGAATTCTCTTAAGAATTTTCTTGATGAAATTATAGGATTAATTAAATGAATTAGATTTTTTTTCTGAGCTTTTATATTAAACCTGGAAGCGAGATCATAATTTTGATGATTGAAAAGAGAATGGAAGGATCCCGTGGAAGGTTAGGAATAAAAACCACTTATCTGGTTACAACAACGATGCACATACCACTCTTGCAATGAAGAAGAAATGCCATGGACCGGAATAGGTGGCAACAGATCATCAACGCGTCATCCACAATTAGCCGCAGTCCTGCGGCTAATTGTGAATAAATAAGATGAGGGTTGCCACATGAGATTTATTATTTACCGTCAACAGATCTAAGATATTACACTAACAAAGGAACAGAGAACACAAAGAAACCAAGTGGTCATACACAAATAAATTTTATATTAATTATTATCTATACATATTTTTCATTTTCGTTTTGGACGATGCCACATACATATTTTTAAAGACTTCGCCCACCCAGAAAATAATAATGTGTTGATAATTTAACTGTTTATTTTGAATATTTATTTCAAAAATATTGTGGTGAGTCATTTAGGTATATTCCAATACTACTTTTTATCCAATACTAATTTTTTTACAATAATTTTCAATCTTTCATATCATTTTCCCATGCATTTTTTTTCATCGTATACACCCTATTTAAATATATCTATGTGTTAATACAGTAAGGTAATATAATTATCTTTTTAAAAATAGTTTTTTTTCAACAAAATGTAATGATTTTATTTTAAGGGTTAGTTTTTTCATCCTGATTTTGGAACTAGTATTTTAGGACTTACTTATCATCACGTTTCTTAGTGGGGTAAGCAGAGAGGATAGAGTGCCACACTCTTCTGACCTGACATACAAATTTTGTCTCATTCACATTCATACATCTTCGTATGCAGCTCGACGGTTGTTGAGGCTTCTTACGGAACCATCTTCTATTATCTGGTTAATCTGGTCATACCATATTTTCTGCAGTCGCCCTCTCTTTCTGGCACCGTCAACACTTGCGTTTTATATCTTTCTTACCATTCTTTACTTATTCATTCGCTCAACATACCCAAACCACCTGAGCGATTTTTTAAAAATTCTATGAATTATGCTAATATCCTCATTCTTTACTCTATCATAATTGGATTTGGCACACATACGTTTAAGGGATCTCATCTCCACTGCATTCAGCCTACTTTCGTTCCTCTTCTGTCAGCTCCAGGCTTCATTTCCATACATCAATGTCGGTACCAGAATTCCATTATGCGCAGCTAGTGTTGCCTCGGTAGACATATTAGAAATTATTGCATTCAAAGCATTCTATTGTATAAATATAATTAATATAAGGTGAAGTATTTTCATAAATTAATACTAAACTGGTTGGTTTTAATAAATATAGTCAAGTGGTTACAAATAAATATATTCCAATAAAATGTTTGTTCGTAAAACGATGTTAGCAAAAATCGCGTCTAGTAATATAATTTTGAATACTGTGAAATATTGAACAAAAATTAAATGATGCAAAACTACACGTATCTTTTTTTAAAAATTCAACATATAGGTAAACACATGCTACATAACAATATGCTGATATTATCAGAAATTTTCTGTTATTATTTTTCATAAGCGAAATTCTTGGCGATGTTTATACAGCGTTCTAGTTGAAGTCGTTGAGTATAATGTTGTTTCATTATACGAGCCAGAGTACGTACTTAGTGGATGCGCCCCATTAGAAAATAGTACCATCACTATTATTTCACCAGCGATAGCACGTAGCTTCCACTTATCCATTGTTGGTATGGATGAAATTCATTGAATTATAATGATTAGGGTGGTCCAAACCGAGTGATTCAATTTAAATTCCTTCAGTTTGGTTTCATAGGTTTGAAAGGGATTGTTTTTCTTCATGTACCCAACGATTGTTAAATTTTTATTCAATTTACTTCATTGAACAAGTAGACATCTAGATAAAACTTAAAATTTATCCTGAATCCTGAATAAGTAATAACTTTAATTTCGTTATAAAATAGAAAGTTTTCATTCTTTTGACTTTGAAAGCTTTATTCCCCAGTTAGAAATACAATTCCCGCCCATGTAAAAATGGCCTTTAAAATATTTAAAGGCATTTTTTATAGATATATGTAAGAGAAACATCAATAAAATACGGTCCATGTAATTGGAAGTTAGAAGGTTAAAAAATAAGAAAAAGTGTAAGGACATCTTACATGAGTATGACGACAGGAATGTCTTCAATTCTCTCTCTTTTTACTCCCTTTCTTTTAACTCGTAGCGTCTGCTTGTCGGCTTGTCTGCTTGTCTGTCGGAAAAACTTTGGATCGATTTTTAATCCTTTTCCCGTGATCCAATCGACATGAAACTTTGCAGGCAAACTCTTGGCGACGATGAAAAAGATCTAAAAATTTTCGTTTAAATTTTTTTAATAATTATAGTATAATTTTGGATTTTTCGATATTTTAATGGTTTTTTCAAATTGGAAACCATACAAATGTTCAAGGAAATGAATAAAATAATCGATATGATTTTAAAAAACGTGAAACCATTAAAATTAATAATATAGGTACACTCACTTAAAAAATATTAACATCCATACTACTAACTACCAACCGCGGACTGATGACTTCACTATGAATTTCGAAAATTTATGACAATTGGTTTACAGATGACAGCACCCTTCGGTTTTTGGGAACAAATCGAATAATAATTTATTTCTATTAGTTTCATTTCGCTTAGTTTCGAAGTATTCTACATTACTTAAATCGGATTCTGACTATTTAAATCATTTGACGCTGGAAATTCATAAGGTACGATATTGATGATAATTGAATGTATCAAAATCATGATGAAACTGACTGATAAATGTTTTTAGAATTTAATCTTCAAAGCATGAAGTGTCTTATCAAAGCTAAAAACATCTGACATTTTGGAAATATATTAAATTCCTGTAAGTTTAGTGTTATGTTATATGTTTAAATTCCTCTTTAATTGTTGTTTTATTTTACAAAGAAAGGGAGTATAATAAAAACTTGGTTTTTATGGGTGAGTTTTTTCCAATCTTAGAAGAGTGTCTCGCTTAATCAGCTGACAATATTTTCGATCACTTTCCTAAAAGTTGGTCAAAGTTAAGCAAATCACTTAAAGTTGTTATTGATTCAACGCGTACATAATTATAATTCGATCGACATTAAAAAAACTCACATGTTATTGCCTTTCAAGAATCGTTATTAACCAAATAAATGAAAATGGCCAAAGTAAAAAAGCTACAGGAGAAAAAAGAGCTTCTAGCATTATTTTATTGTATGTTTCCTACTTACGTAATTTTATTTCAGAAAATACCTGAAACAGTATTGTTGAAAAAAATCGTATTGAATTGTTGAAATACATACAACTTTTAGACAACATCAAATAATAATTAATTTGTATATCTAAAAGTACTTTATTATTGAAAATAATTGATTCTTTGAGTTTACCAGTTTAGCCTGGATACTTAGCTTTTCTTTTATTTCCATCTATAATTGTTGTTATTCGTTTAAGAACTAATAATAAAACGATAATAAAATTTGACATAAAGCATTAATGTAGAAAATATTAATAAGAGTTCATTGTAAATGAAACAATATTGGGTAAATCGATTTCGAAAGGTTTTGTGTTTAATGTCTGATTTTATTTTAAAGTTCTCTGATTTTTATTATATAATACAAAATAATTATGTAAAAATTGTATGTGGCAAGTTTTTGACAGTTATATCTAACTTTAGTGTATAAAAATTTAAAAGCATCAAAATCTTTAAAATGAAAAAACTTTTATTTTACAACGCATATACGCACCTAATTTAGTTTACGTTTAATTTCTTAATGGATACTTTTCATAATAATTATTCTCCGCGTTGCCATCAACGGAACCGATTGACTTGAGTGTCCGTTTGGAAACAGTGACCGCTTTGTAATATTGCCACGTATAAATACCAATTGATTATGTTGCGCCAATTTAATATGAATAAATGCATGAAATTTAAATACTTTATCTTACGTACAATATATCGTTTCAACTACGAAAAATGAATGAATGGCGTACAATAAAAATCATTATTGAAAATCTAAATTGATAGATTCACCAAGCTATTGTAAAAAGATGATGTCGGTATTGTCGAGATTCTCTTTACGCATTTTCTCAACGCCTCTGCCGACTTCGGATGGATTCAACAAATATTTTATTGCCGGTAGATGGCGGTAGATATATGCAGACTTCAGGAGATTTTTTATAGAGCCTCGCGCAATTTTTGTCGATGGAGAATTTGTAGGAAAACGTGTCCTAAAAATTAATTTTTTGTTTTCTTTCACAATGTAGATAAGTATATATTTTTTTAAGGACAAGATTCGAATTTTTTTCGATACGCTACGTTTAATTTAAAAATTATTACATAATTTGTTAAACGAACAATTAAATTTTCATTCTCTCAAACACTGGCAACATGATTATCCCCACGTCGCGGAGAAGGATTTTTGGGTGACACCATATAACTCCGCCATTCTGAAATTTTCAAAATGAATTGTTCATGAAAAATATTAATAGTGATAATAAAACAATTTTTAAATGCGCAATAGTTACGTCAGAAAAACAATTTAATTTGAATGTATTTTGGATGCCTTAAGATGGTGTAAACCCTTAACTAAATGCGGTACTGTGGGTATGGTTACGGGTATATGTTTCCAAAATGTTACATTTTTTTGTTAATTTCAGTTTCACTGTCAGCGGTATCTGTTAAAAAGGACTCTGAATAAATTCAATCATTCGCGTTTTCCAAACCAAACTGCGTATTGTCCCTGGGTTCTGATCCAGCCCAACCGAAAATTCTGGGGCTTTATGCTAGAAGTGCCTACGTCAAAAAAGGGAATTGTTCAGAAGAGAGGATTGTTTGTTCTCCTAACCAATAGATTGTAAATAACTTTCACGATCACCCGGTTACAGAAAATAATTATAAAAAAGCCCCCTAAAATAAGGTATCTACTCCTAGAATAATTGTCATTTAGTACTTTCTAATAGTTGTCATTGAGTACCTAACTTATGGCACTTGAAGCATTAACTACCAAAAATAATCACACGTTTCATGCTCTTTATATCTATTTCAACTCTATGTAAAAATCCTTTTGATTTAGTAATAAGTGTTGTATCATCTACATACCTAAGATTGGAGAGTTGATAGCACAGATAATATATAATCGAAGGACAAAAAATATTCCTAAATCTTCTTGAACGAGATACAAAACACACCTACGATTCATCCATACTTTTTTTGGTCGATTCAATTCTCATTCTTATATCAGAAGAGTGATAGAAATTGGATTGAGATACAGAACATTCTGAAAACCTAAGAGAATTTGTTCTGAATTGGGACGGCTTTCAACCATAAATTTTAGATATAAGGGTTGCAATTGAATTATATTACACGCATTGCATTACATACGATAAAATCCAACAGAAATACGAGGGTAAGCCGCGTACTTTCAAGAAACAGAAAGTAATTTTTAGCCACTTTTTACTTTTAGATACCTTCATTATTTTAGAAAGATTGAAATTGTTGTTCTCACAGTGCGTTAAGTGAAAAAACGCAATCTTCTTCCTTTAGGTCTCAAGATTTTTCACTCCGAACAATACCAATGCGTAGGCTGAGGTTGACTCATAATTTAGCGTACACCGTATCCAGGTTGTTACGGACTCGCTCGGGGAGGCAGCACGCAAATCCATTAGGCTCAAGTCCGTAATTAAATTTAACATCAATTTTGCTTGATAAATAACAGAAGTTACAAGTACGCCTTTCCGAGGAAGTTTGCAACGTGGATGTGCGGATCTGCACAGGGAAAATTCAACGGGGCTCAGTCGTGCATGCAACTCCGCTTGTAATTATGAGCAAATTTTCAATATTGGTTTTTATACCCACGTCATTGCTTGCTTGGAATTAAAGCAAAATACATTAATTGATTTAAAATTAAAAGGTTTAAAATTTAGAGTAGTAAACTGTACAGATATTATATTAATTATACAAAACTATGTATCGTTAACCAAAAAATAATACTTATTTTGATACCTAAAATCGTTCCCATTCAGTGAACAAAATATACTTTATATAAAATATTTTTTGAAATTTGTACTACTAGTACATAGAGAAGAAATCCAGCTGCTGACATTAAGCTCTAGTGGTGACAAAGCCAACCACCTTCTGAATCGACCATTTAGTCATTTATGACGCTTCTTACATGCCACATGTCAGCCCGTTTTTACAAGAAAATTCGCCTTTTAAGTAGTTAAATTATTCAAATTGGTGACGCGTTCTGTCAAAAATTGTTCATGATGCTGAAATAAACTATCAACACCAACAAAAAATATAGGATTCCACTGAAAATAAGTATTTTTTAATTATTATCTTTTTCAGTCACTGAAACATACCCACCTATTTCAAAAATGCGTTAAGTCCAATTTTAATTCATTAATTTTTTACAAAAAATTAATAAAGGGCGTATAACTGTGTAATATTATTAGTTCATCAAACAAATTGAAAAAATATATAGGAAAATGGAAATAAAAGTTATAGATATATTATAACTTTTAAGAAACTTATAAGAAAAAATATAAAAATGTAAAAAACTATATTTAAAAATATATAAATATATATTAGGTCCTTACATATGAAATTCACGTTTTGCCGTACTGGCAAATTTGATCTCAAATATCTTCTCTTTGGTTAGGAATTCCAAATCCAAATTTATACAGCTATTTACTCATGTATTTGTGTTTTGAAAATTATAATTCATTTGTTTTTTCCTCAATTGTTTTTTTCTTTGCGTCACTCAGTTTACAAAATGAAAAACTTGAAATATCGCGTTATTTACGAGTACGAGTTCCACCGTGGCACCAGTGCTGCAGAAACGGCTCGAAGGATTAATGATGTGTATGGCGACGGTGCCGCAAAAGAAAACACAGTGCGTTTTTGGTTCCAACGTTTTCGTTCTGGAAATTTCGACCTGCAGAACAAGCCCCGTGGACGGCCGGAGACCAAAGTTGATAATGAAGAATTTAAGGCTATTGTGGAAGCGGATCCATCGAAAACCACATCCGAGTTAGCTGCAGGCTGCGGTGTTAGTGATAAAACTGTTTTAATCCACTTGAAGCAAATTGGTAAGGTGAAAAAGCTTGAAAGGTGGGTACCTCACGAATTGAGTGAAGCAAATCAACAAACGCGCGTTGACTGCTGCGTTGCATTACTCAACCGGCCCAATAATGAAGGGATTTTAATTCGAATCATTACCTGTGATGAAAAGTGGATCCTGTACGATATCGGAAGCGCTCATCGCAATGGCTGAACCCTGCCGAACCAGCCAAACCATGCCCCAAGCGAAAATTGACTCCAAAAAAGTTACTTGTGAGCGTTTGGTGGACTAGTGCTGGTGTCGTTCACTACAGCTTTCTTAAATCTGGCCAGACGATTACGGCAGATGTCTATTGTCAGCAACTGCCAACCATGATGGAAAAGCTAGCTGCTAAACAACCGAGGCTGGTTAATCGCTCTAGGCCACTGCTGCTTCATGATAACGCTACACCACACACTGCACAACAGACGGCTACCAAATTAGAGGAGCTTCAATTTGAATGTCTAAGACATCCACCGTACTCTCCGGAC